>JAHHZJ010000461.1:0-80552 GCA_021437245.1 Aegilops speltoides | reverse complement strand
AACGATCTTGTTTCATTAGTGGACCGCATAGAGAGAAGATTGTCTCGCATCATCCTCGTCTGTTGAACCGTGGCAGTGCTCTGACTCTTGAAATCGGTTTTAAGTTCCATGCCAATATACTTCTTCTGCACTCTTTCATTACCTCAAGGAATCTTGAAGCAGATTGAGCGTATCATGCGGCAATGTTTGTGGCGACGCAACTCTGATACACCAAGACAATCATTGGCAGCTTGGGAGTTAGTATGTCGGCCCAAGAACCAGGGAGGACTTGGAGTTCTAGACCTTGGCAAACAAAATGAGGCCTTGTTGAGCAAGCATCTTTTAAAATTTTATAACAAGTTGGATGTGCCCTGGGTCTCACTTATCTGGGACACATACTATGCGGCTGCACCGCCCCAAGTAACGCAAAGTTGTGGCTATTTTTGGTGGCGTGATGTGATGAAGCTCTATGACAAATTTTGTAAGTTGGTCGTCCCTCATGTGCGTTCCGGGGACTCGGTGATTTTCTGGCTGGATCAGTGGCAACTTAATAACGAGGTGGTTACCATGCAACAACGTTTCTCGAGGCTTCATTCTTTTGTGATTAATGACACGCTTACCATTAAGAATGTGATGGAGCTGCCTGACCTGACCAACAATTTTCACCTGCCTTTATCAGTTGAAGCTTTTGAGGAATTCAATCAGCTTCAGGCTATAATGCCTCTGATAAATTTGCATGAGGGAGGTAGTGATGTCTGGAAATGGCCTTCAAAAAATGGGGATTATCAATCCAGGATATACTATTTGTCTTGTTTTTCTGAAGTTGTGGCTGACCCTATTTTTGGGTGGATCTGGAAATGTTCTTGCACTCTCAAGCTCAAGGTGTTTGGCTGGCTTCTTTTGATGGACCGTCTAAATACTAGGGATATGATGCAGCGACGACATTGGATTACCTAGGATTATACTTGTGCCATTTGCTTCTCAGGTTTGCATGAAGATAGAGCTCATCTCTTCATTGCTTGCAACTTTAGCCAACGTGTCTGGAATTATTTGGGCATCTCATGGAATGTTCAACCTAACCAGACTACTTTTGAAATGGCTTGTCCGGCCAGGAAGGATTTTGGTCAGCCGTTTTTCATTGAGGTAGTCTTTACGGCTACTTGGAATATTTGAACCCAAAGGAATGGAAGGATCTTCAGAAATGAGTTGCCCACTTTCAGAGCTTGGAGGAGGAATTTTATTCATGATATTTCTCTCTTAGCTCATAGAATCAAGTGTAAATATAGAGATAGACTAACCGCTTGGATAGCTTCCTTACACTAATTCTCCCTGTAAGTAGTCTTTCCTTTTCTTCCCCTTTGTAATTTGATACTGTTCCCATATTATTTTTAATAAAGGGCTGTGAGGCTGTTGCCTTGCAGTACATAGTCAAAAAAACGATCTTGTTTCATAGTACAAGACAGGATAACTTGAATGCATTCACAGAAATATAACATCCTTTGCACACCGCGCCGCTACAATTTGGGACCCCTCCAGGACATTATAAAAATACAGTTCGGGCGTGCATTGCTCCTTGCCCACGGGCAGACCCTCGGTCGCAACCTTCACGGCGTCCATCTTCCCCCATTGCATCTTGACTCGGGCGAAGGCCATGCGCGCGCCTTCAATGCAGACCGACCGCTTGATGGCATCCAGCCGAGGGCAGGCATTAACTAGCCACTTCATGAGCCCGAAGTAGCTGCTGGGGATGTCTTCGGCAGGCCATAGCCGGATTATCAAATCCTTCAATGGCTAGTTCGGCCGCTTTGTGCAGTTCCACCAGCTGTTTTAGCTGGTCACTCAACGGCACCGGATATTCTGGCGCAAGGTATTGCGACCAAAATAGCGCCTTCGTAGAGCTCCCCTCTTCGGCTTAGGAGAATTCCGCAGCGTTTGAAACGCTACGTGGGAGATCCGCAAACACCACTAGAGAACTCCCAGCTAATCCGGGTCAGTAATAGGAACCTTTTCTTCAAATATTTGGTCCGCATAATAAGGGCCTTACCAGCCGCGATTTTCCCGGCCTCCTGGATTTCTTGGAGGGCGCCTTGGGCTTCAAACCAGGCACCGTGTGCATTCTGGATGGCCTTGTCCAGTTCAGACTTTTGATGCGGAAGGTCGCGCTCCAAGGACTCGCACTTCTTGACATCGTCCTGGAGCTCCTGCTCGACCTCGCTGACCCTAGCCTCGTGCTTCTCACAGGCGGCCTTCTCTTCACCAGCTTTCTCCTCGGACTCGGCAAGCACCTTCATGAGGGTTTCCACCTCGGTCACCGCTCCTAACAAATAAAATGGCAGCTCAGTCACTATAATTTATTCATCCTTCCTGACTGTATACAAGATTATTGCATACCTCGGCTATCCTCTAGCTGCTTTTTAATGTGGTCGAGCTCCTCCTCGGTCCACTCCAGACTCTGCTTCAGTCCGGAGACCTCAGTAGTGCAAGAGGTCGCAGCTAGCAGCGATGCCTACTTATTCACATAGACATTTTAAGTTATTCTCCTGTGAAAATTATTTGATCCTCTGTTCAGCTTTGCTTTCCGAGCAGCAGACAGAGTATCAGGGGCTACTGGCTATACTATAACATTCTTTTTATAGTTGCATTGCTTACCTCAAAGCCTGTTAGAAGGCTCTCGCACGCTTCGTTTAGTTCACTTTTCGTGGACAGGATCCTCTCAATCACCGTACCCACAAGGGTACGGTGTTCGTCAACAATGGAAGCGCCTTGCAGCGCTTCCAGCAAATTATCCAATGCTTCTGGATGGACAGAGGTCACCGGCGGAATAGGCATGCCCCCTTCCTTCGAAAAAGGGTGCTTGCCTGATTCCAGAGCCATATGTGTCTCCGGAATTAAATTCGGTTGGGGGGCGAATTGGATACGGCCCCCATCGTCAGTAACCATGGGGTCTGCTCCCCCATGTGTCTGGGAGCCAAGGCTTCACCCTCCGGCGCCTCCTGGACAGCCTTCAGAATCTCTCCCGGGCCTGGGATCCTTTGAGACGATGCCTCCGCACCATCCAAGTCCCAGGAAGAGGAGGCCACTGGAAGGATCTAGCTGTCCATCACCGCCGGGTCCAGCGAATCCTCCGAAGATAAGGAAATGCATAATTCAGCGCATTAAAACAATGAAGTAAAGGGCCCGGATACATGAACGTGTCCGGACACTTACGATTTGGCCAGGGGCTTGTCCCTGGGCTCCCACTCCCAGCTGTTGTCGGCGGCCGCTGCGGAGCTATCCGGAAGGGAGGATTTCCCCTTCTTGGATGCCTCGGCCTCCAGATGTGTGGAGTCTGGCCTCTTCTTTCTCCCCCCTATAGGGGGAACAACTTTCTTCTTCTTCCTCCTCTTCCTCATCATCCTCGGTGGTGAAGGAGTGAGTCTCGGCGTATTTGGACGTCGCGCCCGAAGTGCCCTTGCGACAGAGACCACCTCTGGTCCCCTTGGCCTTTTTCTTGGCCTTCTTCTCCGGCACCTGATAAGGCGCCAGAATTAGCATCTTCATCAAAAGCGGGATTGATGGGTCTTCAAACAGCGGAGCCGGATAGTTAATCCGCTCTGCCATCTCTCTACAGGTCCGAAAATTAATAGGGAGGCTTCGATGCCTTCCTCGAGTATGCAAGTAAAGGGTATACCTTGAAAGCATGAAAGAACTTATCGGACTGGCAGGATGCGTCAAGTCGTGCCCACGATCCTCGGTCGTGGGTGGCGGCGCCTCGTTGGCCTTGAAGAGCACCTTCCAGATATATTCGTGTGTCATGCCGAAGAGCTCCAGTAGGGTCTGGTGCTTGGCTGGAACGAATTCCCATAGACAGAAATTCCGGCATTGGCACAGAAGGATCCGACGAAAAAGCGTCTCTTGGATCATGTTGACAAGCTTGATTCTCTTGTTTATCATGTTCTGAACACGCGTCTGGAGCGCCATCAGCTCGTCTGAGGAAGACCAGGTCAGGCCTTTCTCTTGCCAGGAGGTGAGCCGCATCGGGACTCCGGACCGAAATGTGGCAGCCGCTGCCCAGTTGGTGCCGCGCGTCTCTGTGATGTACAACCACCCGACTGCCACCCTTTGACAGTCTCCACAAAGGAGCCTTCGGGCCACGTGACATCGGGCATCTTGCCCACCATGGCGCCTTTGCACTCTACTGGTTGACCGCTCACCACCTTTGGCTTCACATTGAAGGTCTTCAGCCATAGGCTGACACTACAAAAAAAAGACACATCCGTGACATTTTGGGCCGAACAATTTTTTTCTGTCATATATGACACTTCTATGACGATAATTGTGACAAAACCCGGTATCATCATAGATGTGGTGGGCTCCTACTTCTATGACAACAAATCATGACAGAAAATGGGCTTTTGGTCCTGGGCGGGCCGGAGACGCAGCTGCATGACATTCTTTGGGCCGTCCATGACGGAAAAAACCGTGGTAGAAGCGAGGGGGAGGAAAATTTCGGGGAGTTGCCGGTTATGGTGGGAGGTCGGGGGCCGAGCGATGCGCGTTTCTCTCGTACAAGTATGCGCGTGTGTGTGAGGCGTTAGCTCTAACTGAACCCGAGCGAGGCGTTGGGCTCTAACTGAACCCGAGCAATTGCACTCCACGCTACGCGTTATTGAACCCGAGCGATCGATTGATGCCTGTTAACTAAACCCGATCGAGCGATTCCTTCGCTACTTCTGCTAACTGAAGCCGATCGATTGGATGAGCGATGGCGTTGCGGGGCGGTTTGGATGAGCGATGGCGATGGCGTTGCCTCTGGATGAATAGGACCCCGTGGTGTGGAGGGCTGTATGAATAGTAGACTGTCCGTGTACTAAAGTAGGGGTACCTCAGTACACCGAACTTGTGCACGGGCAGTCGCAGCGTCCCGCGGCAAGGCTTGCCGGACGTCCGCCAAGATCGCCGTCACTCCCATTCACGCCATTCAAGAACAAAGTGTTAGCTTTGAAGACAAGGCCACAGCAAGAGGAGCTTGCCGAGAAGGACAAGACCCGGCAAGAGGAGCTTGCGGGAAGAACAAGACCCGGCAAGAGGAGCTTGCCGAAGGCCAACAAAGGCATGACAAGAGACTTGCCGCGACGCCGCCACGCCGCGTCCGGCAAGACCCGGCGAAGCGACAAGCTTCTTTGGTGCGACAAGTCGGCGACCGCGGCAAAGGCGCTTGCAGGGCGGTTACCACTCTGCGCCCACACTCCGGCGCATCCAACAACGTGTCGCCGCAGGGTCGCTCCTGGTGCACGTGGCGGGTAGCTGTGCAGCCTAGCAGTGCGAGGTGGCAAGAGAAGATGACGAGGAGGCCATCGTGGTGATCGATGGCGCCCCCAACGGTCGCTTCCTGCACTGTTGGGGTGACCGGACGGGCATTAAATTCCCTTGTCCCATGCCGTCAGAGTTAGGTAGGGGGCACTGTTGATAGCAGTTGTACCAACCCGTGTTTTTACCTTTTTACCCCTCTCTCTGCGCTGCCACCTGTCGGTGACCCCTTTATACTATAAAAAGGAGGCCCACGCGCACGTAGAGGAGGTTGGACTCATTCGAGACCACAACATACCCACGCTCTGGAGCAAGAACAAATACAAACACAAAGCAGCAGTAGGAGTTTTATCTCTCCGAAGAGCTTCGAAGCTGGGTAAAATCCCTCGTGCGGTCGACCTCGATCTGCTCTTCGTGTGCCCTCCGCTCCCTGCCGGACCGAGAAGGGGCCCCTGCCCCATAGGTGCTCGTCCCCCCACGACGACATCTTTGGCGCGCCAGGTAGGGGGCGTCGAGGTTGTGCGAACCTGATCCGGTCTCCGCGCGCGCTACATCAACATCTTCAGCAACATGCCACCGAAGAAGAAGACTTCGGAGGTGGCCGCTCCATCTACGTCGATTCCACCGCCGCCGGAGCAAACGGGCGGTTGGGTGGACGCCGGCAGAGGAGCGGGCGCCGACGGTGGGACTCATGTCGTCACCAGGTCCAAGGACAAGGCCCCGCAAGCTTCTGCGTCTGTACATACACCGCACCCTTCCCAGGAGGTGCAGGGTCGACAACGCCATGGTGCTCCTAGCACCGTACTCGCGTTGGAGCAAGGTCAAGCTGGTGGATCTCGAGGCGTTCAAGACCAGCGTGCACGCCAGCATGCTGGCACGAGCGAGGTGCGGTCGCCTGGATGGGGTACTGCTCCTTCCAACCCAGTTGGGAGTCCGAGCATATCCCGCTCCTCGCGCCACTCGCCGCCGCCGCCGAAGACTCCAGAGGAAGCGCTGGCCCGAGCCCAGCTGCTTCTAGATTACCCTCCGGCGCCACACAAGATTGACGACTGGAGGATGACCATTCAGAGCCTCGTCGGCTTCGCCAACACCGACAAGCCCCGGCAACGAGCACATCGAAACCCCGGCAAGACGCCCAGGCGCAAGTCAACGCCGACAAGACCGCTGGGGTGCCACCACCGTGCACTCCCCGCCCCGGAGGACAAGGTCGCCGACTCGCCGGGCCAACCTCGACACCGACTCCACCGCATCGTCGGACCCGCGAGCTCGCCGTGATCAACGCCAAGTTCTCCAAGAACGACGACAAGAGGGCGCTTCGTACTCGTGTCGGCGTCGAAGAAAGCGCGACGTCAATCCGATCAGCGCTGGGGCCCACTGTCGATATGCATGCGCCCGAAGAACCAGCGACTTGCCGTCTGTGATAGGTTGTCCTGCGTTCACTGTGAGCTGCGGCAGAGTCGATGTGCCCAGCACCAAGAACTTCAAGCAAGGCGTGCGAGAAGTGCGATGGCGGGATAAATCCGTCGGAGTTCCTCGGCGTTTACACCATCGCGGTGCGAGCTGCGGGGGCACGACGAGAAGATCTCGCCAACTACTTCCGCTGGTACTCAAGCCCAACGCCGATCTTGGCTCATGCACTTGCCGGACAACTCCATCTCTTCGTGGGCGGACTGTGCCATCGGTTTGTCGGCGCCTTCACGGTGACCACAAGCCTCATGGCCAGAAAGCGATCTTCATTTGCTTGCCCGTAGGAAGGAGAACCCTGCGCAAGTACATACAGAGATTCAGCCAGTGCGATGCAACATCGAGCGTCCACCCTGCGCGCGTTATCGGCGCGTTCCATCGAAACGTCGCGTAACCGCAGGATGAGGGAGAGATGGCGATGTGCAAGATCGAAGATGTCGTGAGCTCTACGCCTGGCCGACAAGTGTGCACGTCTTTGAAGAGGTGAGAAACTCCCGAGAGAACACAGGAGCGAAGGATCGGCGGTGAGGACGCCCCTCGGCAAGAAGAACCGGGGCGGAATAACGAAAGAGAAAGGCTATGGATGTGCTAGTTGTTGAGCAGTCCGAACAGAGGCGGCACCGACAAGGCCAAGGTCAGGCGACTCGGCGAGGCTGTGGTGGCGCCGACAAGCGAGACGGCTCCGAAGCAAGATCTTGTAAGATCCATCGCACCAAGGGCCATGACCTCCAAGCATGCAAGAAGGTTGAGCAGATGGCAGAGCTACAGAAAGCTGAATATGAGCATCGCGACAAGGAGAAGGCCCGGGAAGGTGGCGAAGGATCCGGCAAGAATCGTGCCGCCCGGGGAGGGCGCCGCGGCAAGGCCAAGCAGCCGCAAGGAGACAGACCTCCCCGTGGCCGCGACAAATACGAAGGCGAAGATGAAGATGATGAGATGGATGAGGATGAGACCGACGAGCAAGAGTTTGTATATGGCGGAGGTTTTGTGCGTTGACGGCGGTGCTTCTCTGCACCTCGCACCGCCAACTTAAGCGATGGGTGCGGGAGGTGAATGCAGCAGAACCATCGGTCAGTGCGCAAGCCTGAAGTGGTCCAGCCGCCCATCGTCTTTGATGTTGAGGATCACCCGATCACATCACTACGGTCGGTGCTTACCGATGTTGGTTTAGCCAACCATCCGCAACCTCAAGGTCACGAAGATGTTGGTTGGCGGCGGGCGGCCTAAATCTGATCTCTTCCGTGGTGCTCAACAAGCTCCGGATCCCGACAATGAGCTCAAGAAACCGGTACCTTTCAAGGAATTAATTCGGAAGGAGCAAGCGAAGGGAAGATCACGCTGCCCGATGGCGTTTGGCGTGAGCTGAACTTCGTGACGAGAAGGTCACATTTGATGTTGCTGATTTCCCATTGCCCTACAATGGGATACTCGGCCGTCCGGCGCTTGCCAAGTTCATGGCAGCCTCTCCTCGCCTACAATGTGCTTAAGATGCCGGTCCGATAAGTGTCATTTCTGTCCAAGGCGACAAGAAGGATGCACTTATCTGTACCAACAAGATCTACTGGAAGCGGCAGCCGCAGCAGAGCGCAAACCACTTGCCGCCGAAGCTCCGGGGAAGAAGAAGAAGACCAAGTCCGCAAGAGTAGCTCGATGCCCACTCCGCAAGCGCACCTCTTTAGAGTGCTGCGCTACCGTCGAGGACGCACCATCGAGCTCCACCGCAAGTGCAAGAAAGCGAAGACAGCATCACCAGAGACCAAGAAAGTGGCGCCAAGGAGGACAAAGATCGGTGGTACCTTTACCATCGATGCCACGCTTGACCCTAAATAGGAAGCGCTTCGTTGCTTTCTGGGCGAATGTCGATGTGTTTGCATGGCAACCATCTGACATCCCCGGTGTTCCCAGGAAAGTAATTGAGCACCACCTTGCCGTCTGTCCTCACGCGCGGCCCGTCAAGCAGAGAGTCAGGAAGCAAGCGGTGGAACGCCAAGAGTTCATTGCAGAAGAGATGAAGAAGTTGGAAGCAGCAGGCCTCGTCCGAGGAGTACTCCATCCAACGTGGTTAGCCAATCTAGTAGTCGTGCGCAAGGCGAATGGGAAGTGGAGGCTTTGTATTGACTTCACGGATGTTAATAAAGCTTGTCCCAAAGATCCATTCCCCTTGCCGCGCATTGACCAGATTGTCGACTCCACGGCATGATGTGATCTGCTTTCATTCCTTGATGCATACTCAGGATACCACCAGATCTTCACGGCAGAAGAGGATGAAGAGAAAACCGCATTCATTACTCCATGTGGCACGTACTGCTTTGTACGAATGCCTTTCGGACTAAAGAATGCTGGTTCAACGTTTGCAAGAGTAGTCAGTCATGCCTTTGAGCCACAGCTGCACAAGAATGTAGAAGCTTACATGGATGATATAGTGGTCAAGAGCAAGGACAAAGAAACTTTGATCCAAGATTTGGACGAGACCTTTGCAAATCTGCACAAAGTCAAACTCAAGTTGAACCCCGAGAAGTGCATGTTTGGAGTTCCTTCCGGCAAGCTTCTCGGGTTCTTTGTGTCCCAGAGAGGGATTGAAGCCAACCCCAACAAGATTAAGGCCATCGAGCAGATTGAAGCCCCGAAGCGCGTCAAGGATGTGCTAAGGCTTGCCGGCTGCATTGCTGCTCTCAGTAGGTTCATCTCTAAGTCTGCTGAGCGCCTACGCCATTTTCAAAATTTTGAAAAAGGCGGGTCCAATGAAATGGACTCGGAGGCGGGGCTGCGCTCTGAGACTGAAGAGCTACCTATCCTCCACTCCGTACTTGTCGCACCTAAGCCACAAGAGAAGTTGTTGCAGTATCTAGCGGCAACTAATCAAATGGTTAGTGCTGCGTTAATAGCGGAGAGAGGCAGATGATGAGCCAGCGGCATGCAAGCGAGTCCAAATGACAAGCGGGGCTTCTCCGTCAAGCTCTGGTCCCAACAAGGATGAATCTGTGCCGCCGCAGGCAGAGAAACAGAAGAAGATGGTGCAGCGCCCAGTTTATTTTGTCAGCTCCCTTCTACAGGGGGCTAGATCAAGATACTCTGGAGTGCAAAAAAGGCTTTTCGGCCTTCTCATGGCCTCGAGGAAGCTATGCCATTATTTTCAAGCACATGAGATCACAGTTGTCACTCGCTTTCCGTTGAAAAGGAAGTTGGTTACTGGCGACTACTTTCCGGCAGAGCTCCCCGAAGCCGCCGTCAAGAGGGTCCCTAAGATCAACGTCGGAGGCGCTGAGGAGCAGTCTGCTCCGGCAAGCCCTAGGGTTTGTTCCGTTGAAGCAGAAGCTCCCGGCAAGCTTGTCGGGGAACGTCAAGCTCCGGCAGAGACATAGCTTCTCGCCGTAGAAGTGGATATTCCCGCAGCAATCTCCAAGATCAACACCAAGAGCGCTGAGGAGCAAGATGCTCCGGCAAGCCGTAGGGTCTGTTCCGTTGAAGCCGAAGCTCCCGACAAGTTTTGCTTCGGCAAGCTTGTCGGGGAACGTCAAGCTCCAGCAGAACCGCAGGTTCTTGCCGTGAAAGCGGATGTTCCCGCACCAGCAGATTTGCCTTTAACTCTTGTCGTCGAGCCACAAGCTCCGGCATGGGCACTGCAGATCGTCCGTTTCCTTCAAACAGGAGCTCCCAAAGTACGGCCTTGCCGGGGCACAGACGATAGAAAAGCTAAGTTTCCAGAGTTTGAGCACAGAGCAAAGTCAGTTTCAAATTTTTAAGTTATATTCCTTGAACGACCGTGCCTTGGATGGAAAACCTGTGTGCAGAGGAATTGACTCGTGGCTAAGTTGCGCCCTTAATTTGTTTCGAGTCCGCTCAACAATAAAAGTGTGCTGCAACTAGCCCCGACGAGTTTTCTTGCCGAAGGCAACACCGCCAGTAGGCTGCTGATGTTCCGCACTCAGCAAGTGTGCTTGCGCCGGCAAGTTTCCCTAAAAGTGTAGGGTAAAAACATACAAGGAATGGAACAAAGTAAAGGATGTAACATGACAAGCATTGCCCAGAATAAAGTTATATTACAAAAGTAACTTATTGCGGCACTGACTAAATTGTTCTCATAAACTGAAATAACAGCGGCAAGGAAAGGAGAAGGAGGGCGCGCCGACACCTGTGCCCCGGCAAGCCAGTGTTGCCGGGGGCTGCGAGTACCAAGATTCATCCACGGCAAGCTAGAGTTGCCGGGGGCTGCGATGTCAGATAAGTCTTTCGTCCCTCATCATGCATCCTCTTATGGACTGGGGAATGCGAAACCACGTTTCTTCCCGAAAACTGCCGTGCCTTGTATGGAAAACATGTGCGCGGAGGGACCGACCCGTGGCTAAGTTGCGCCCTTAATTTGTTTCGAGTCCGCGCAACAATACAAGTCTTGCCGCAACTAGCCCGACAAGGTTTCTGCCGAGGCAACACACGCCGGCAAGCTGCTGATGTTCGCACTCGGCGCTTTCATGACAAGTGTGTTTGCACCGGCAAGTTCCCTAAAGGCGTAGGGTAAGAACATACAAGGGATGAAACGGGGAGGCCGCACCCACCTCGTTCCCGCCTCCTTCAAAGGCGTGAGCAAGGTCGAGCGACGTGGGAAGGCGGCAGGGCCTGTTACCGGGAGATGAAATATCTTTCCAAGGGACACCAAGGATCTGCTCCTTGGCGTGGGCTCAATCCGCAAGACAAATAACCCGGCAAGCATCCCTTTTTCATTAAAAAAACATCCCACTCAGGTACAGTCCATAGAGGATGAAAAACATGAAAGAGAGGATTACAAGTTTTAGATACGGCTAAGGCCCGAAGGCTTACAAATTAAAAAGATAAGATGCTCGTAATCCCTTTCCTGTCCCTCTCTTCAGGAGGAAGGTCAAGGAGGCGAAAAGGGCAAAAGGCGCCTAGGCAAGCTACAGTGCGAAGACACCAAGAGAACATCCCGGGCCGTCCAGAAGGCTGGGCGGTGATGGCGGCGCCGAAGCGGGGCTCAAGGCGGGCGGCGGGGCGTCGACCTGTTGCCGAGGGTACTACGCCTTGTACTCCGACTTGACGGCCTTGTCACCAGCCCTCTTCCCCTTCCGCAGCCTCCCTACGCCAGCCGCCCAAGGAGACGACCCCGAGGAGTTCAAGGAGCCGGCGGCACGGATGATGGGGTCACCGGTGACGCACGAGGCGGCGCCCGACACCTAGTCGGGCCCGCCATCCCGCCACCCGCTCCCCTCGTCGTCGCTGTCGCTCTCCTCCTCGTCACTCTCGCTCGAGGGGGAGCCTTCGCTATCGGAAGAGCTGTCCCCGCAGCACTTCGCCCGAGTGCCGGAGTCCCCGAAGACCTTGACGGAGAGAAGGTCGCCCTCCATTAACTTAAAATGGAGGGTAAACCCCGCCGTCAAGCTATGGATACGGGCGAACGTCTTCCACCCACGATCAAGATACATCACATTAGGGGTTGGGAATACAATGCGGACTCGCGTGCCGCTGATTCCATAGCCCCTCATGTGCGATCTCGATGTCTCGGTGGTCCGACTCCATTCGCCGCAAACGGAGCTGGAAGCCGTCTGCGACGACGAGGCGCCCGGCGCAGCTGACGAAGAAGAACTTCGCAAAGGGTCGTCCCCTGTATGGACCGCCGTGGGGAGAAGAACCGCCGGCGGAGGCGGATCTGGCGCGCCGCCCCGTCCGCCTCTTCCCCGAGCGCCTCGACCTCGTCCTCGACCTCGTCCACGACCTCGCCCCCTCCCTCTTCCCCTTGTGGCTGGCTCTGTCACCACGGGCGCGGGATGGAGAGGGATGCGCTGTCTGGGGCGACCCTCGCCGGCACCGATGAAGAGCCAGGGTTCCCTTTCTCCATGGCGAATGAGAGAAAGGGGAGCAAAAGCTGAAGAAAGGAGGAGATGAGAGAGTGCGTGCTTCTGCGCTCCCCTTCCGCTCTTTTTAAAGGAGCGAGGTGGGGGCTCGGCCGCCCCTGTAACACCCCGGATGTATCTTTCCATATTTGTAACCCCAACTCTTGCCATTTTCGGATATGTGCTATGATATTCCCTCCGTGGTTGGGTTTTGTTTTTGTTTTGCATTTTTGTCCATGTCATGCATCTCATATCATGTCATCATGTGCATCTCATTTGCATATGTGTTCGTCTCATGATTCCGAACATATTCCCCGTTGTCCGTTTTGCAATCCGACACTCCTATGTTCCCCGGCGTCCCCTCTTGTTCTTTTTCCGCGTGCGGGTGTTGAACATTCTCGGAATGGACCGAGCCTTGCCAAGTGGCCCTGGTATAGCACCGTAGACCACTGTCAAGTTTCGGGTCATTTGGAGTTCGTTTGGTACTCAACGTTAACCGCACCCTCATAAAGGCCTCTTTTGAGTTGCAGCCCAACACCCTCCAAAACAGCCCTATAACCCATCTAAGTCACTTCCATGTCCTCGATCGTTCGATCACGATCGTGGGCGGTAACTACACCCCATTTGGACTCTCCTAGCTCCCCTATGCCTATATATACCCCTCCCTAAATCCGGGTCAAAACCACCCAAAACCCTAGCCCGCTCCTCCGCCGCCGCGGACACGTCCGGATCGGGCCGGACAGCGTCAGCGCCGCCGCCGCCCGGCGAACGAAGCGCGACACGTGGCACCCGCCACCATCATGCTTCAGCCCGCTGAGCCCGCCGCCTTGCCCTCCAGTTCATGCCGCCATGCGCGCCTTGCATGGGACACCTTCAACTCGGCCGCCTCCCACGCCCACACACCCATGCCACGCCATTCACCGCCCGCCCGCCCGCTCGCCCGCCCACCGCCGCTCACCGCCGCCGCCACCGCCATGCCCCGCCCGTCGTCCTCCCTTGGCCGGGCGACCTCCTCCTCCCTCCGCCGGCCATCCTCGTGCAGCCTTGCGGCGAGATCCGATCTGGATCGTCTAGGTTGACTTTTACCCCCGTTTTTCGTTTAAGTCCTTTTCTGTAATCATTTCGTGCATTTTTCAACGCATCACATCTCTGTAACCGTAGCTCCGTTTTGGGCGTATAATATGTCATATTGTTCGCCTCGAAGAGTACATCATTTCATTCCATTGCGTCATTTGCATTTGAGCTCATCTTGATGCCCGAAAAGTTGTTGGAAGATAGCTTCAGATCGTTAGTTTCAGAATCTTATCAGCTCGAGCTCTTTTGTCATTTTTGCCATGAATTATGTGTGCACCCTATGAACTTGAGTCCTACATGTGAGTTGAACATTGCCATGCCATCTTTCCAGGGGTGTTTGCCATGTATTTTTGTGAGCTATGTGTTGACTAGAACAAGCATGCAAAGTAGGGATGATGATGTTGCTGATTTCAGGAACTTAGTGATTTCACTAAGTCTTGTCCTGTTGTTAATTTTATGCCAAATGTTCATGTTGTTACAGAGAGTTCTATGCCCTTTTTGAGCATGATCAGTAAGGGTGTTTTGGACATATGGATGTGCTCTATCCATCCATGCCTTTGTTGATATTTATGGAGTAGTCTAGCATGTCATTTTCGTGCTCTACTTTTGCTTGAAAATGTTTCCTGGCAGACTGTTTGCGTGAGATTCAATTTTCACGAGGTCGGTGTAGTGATCCGTGTATGCTATGATGTTGTTCTTGCCATGTATAGCTCCTATGCCATGTCTTCTTGATGGGTGTATGCTTAGTTTATCTTGAGATGCTCTGTAGTGAGTGCATCGAGCTCACGAACATGCCATGTTGAATCTGTTTTTGCCATGTCCTGATATTTCACTAAGTCTGAAATCTGTAATAAAACTTGCAATGTTTACATAGGTGCCATCATTTCTTAGAGTCCTTTTTGGCTTATGGTCAGTAAGGGACTATTGAAATATGCTTTGAGTAGAATCATGTCATGCCTTGCTTTGCTATTATAAGTTTCTGTAGCATGTTGTTTGCTTGCTCTAAACATGCCTTCCTGATGTTAATTCCTGGTATGTTAGTATTTTCACTAAGTCTGTGAACCTGATATTTTGAGCACTTTCACCATGCTTGTTTGAACATGTTATGATGTGATTTAGCCGTAGCTCAGTGTTCCTCTTTTGTTAAGCATCTCCTGTAGTTCGCTGCCATATGCTTTGTTTTTATGTTGGGGTGCTGTAGCATAGTTTCGTGTTGCGTGCTAAGTAGCATCGGGCTGTTAAACGCAGATTTGCGTCATTCTTGTTTTGCTTGTCATTTGCAAACCGTGCATCCGATTCCGGTGATCTTTATATCGATTTCAACCGAAATCATCTCTTCTTTCCAGCGGCATACTTGGTTTGCCAAGTTGATGCCCGCTTCATCATTTTCCTTCCGGAGCATACATATGCATTGCATATCACATCTCGCATAGCATGTCATGTATTGCATCATATTGCTTGTGCATTGTTCCTTGTTTGATTGTGGTTCCGTTGCTTGTGTTCTTGCTTTGGGTAGAGCCGGGAGACGAGTACGTGAACGAGGAGCCTGTTGAGAACGCCTATGAGGATCAAGTCTTCGACAACTCTAAGAACCTTACAGGCAAGATGACCATACCTTCGATATCACTTCTATCTTTGCTTGCTAGATGCTTGCTCTTTTGCTATGCCTATGCTGCGATACCTACCTCTTGCTATACCATGTCACCCATATTGCCATGTTAAACCTCTAACCACCTATGTCCTAGCAAACCGTTGTTTGGCTATGTTACCGCTTTGCTCAGCCCCTCTTATAGCGTTGCTAGTTGCAGGTGAAGATGAAGTTTGTTCCTTGTTGGAACACGGATATTTTGGGATATCACAATATCTTTTGTTTTAATTAATGCATCTATATACTTGGTAAAGGGTGGAAGGCTCGGCCTTATGCCTGGTGTTTTGTTCCACTCTTGCCACCCTAGTTTCCTTCATACCGTGTTATGTTCCTTGATTTTATGTTCCTTACGCGGTCGGGTGATTTATGGGACCCCTTGACAGTTCGCTTTGAATAAAACTCCTCCAAAGAAGGCCCAACCTTGGTTTTACCATTTGCCACCTACACCCTTTTTCCCTTGGGTTTTCGCGAGCCCGAGGGTCATCTTTATTTTAGCCCCCGGGCGGTGCTCCTTCGAGTGTTGGTCCAACCGAGCCGCTTCTTGGGCCACCTCGGGGAAACTCAAGTCTGGTTTTACTCGTGCTTTGTCTCATCCGGTGTGCCACGAGAACGAGATATGTGCAGCTCCTATCGGGATTTTTCGGCACAGGGGAGGTCTTGCTGGTTTAGTTTTACCATTGTCGAAATGTCTTGATGTACCGGATACCGAGTCCGATCGGAGTGTCTTGGGTGAAGGTTTATTCCTTCGTTGACCGTGAGAGCTTGTTATGGGCTAAGTTGGGACACCCTGCAGGTATAATCTTTCAAAGCCGTGCCCACGGTTATGAGGCGATGGGAATTTGTTAATGTCGGTTGTAGAAAACCCGAAGTTGACCTTAATTAAAATACATCAACCGTGTATGTAACCGTGATGGTCTCTTCTCGGCGAGTCCGGAAGTGAACACGGTGTTGGAGTTATGTTTGACGTAAGTTGTTTAGGATCACTTCTTGATCGCTTCTAGCTTCACGACCGTGCTTTGCTTCTCTTCTCGCTCTCTTTTGCGATGTAGCCACCATATATGCTAGTCGCTGTGCAGCCCCTCCTTTTTTACACCAGCCTTCCCTTAAGCTTAAATAGTCTTGATCTCGGGTGTGAGATTGTTGAGTCCTCGTGGCTCACAGATTCTATCAAAACAGATGCAGGTACGGTGATGCGGTAGCAGATGGCGAATCGAGCTGAAGTGGGAATATGATGAGGCCCTTGGTCGATACTATGTTTCCTTTCCGACGATTAGTAGTGGAGCCAGTTAGGCGATCGAGGATCTGTGTTGCATTTGGGGTTCTTCTTTTATTTTGGTTCCGTAGTCGGACCTTGATTGTATCTGGATGATGTAATGCTTTATTCATGTAATTGTGTGAAGTGGCGATCGTAAGCCAACTATGTATCTTTTCCTTATGTATTACATGGATTGTGCGAAGATTACCTCACTTGCGACATTGCTTTCAATGCGGTTATGCCTCTAAGTCGTGCTTCGACACGTGGGAGATATAGCCGCATCGAGGGCGTTATAAGTTGGTAATCAGAGCCATCCCCGACCTTAGGAGCCCCACTGCTTGATCGTTTTTAGTGGCCGAGTTGTGTCTAGAAAAATGTTTTGAGTCATTTAGGATTATATATATCGGAGAGTTTAGGAATTCTTTTACTCCCGGTCCTTGACCTTCCGGTGAGGTATCCCGACGAGAGTTTTGACTCTTCTCTTCTCAAATTTCACTAAAATTTTTTTAGGATCACGCGGGTATCTTAGAATCGTTCCGATGGTTTTATGATGACAACATTGTCTTGGTTGCCTCCTGACATTTAGGGGTTGTGGCAGTGTCCCGGGGAGTTGAGCTCCGAGGTGTTGTCGTCATAATTTTATCGTTGCAATTCTGGAATACCTGAGTTTAGTACGCCGACATCGAAAATCTCTTTTATGCAGTCAGTTGGTGAGATAACCCCGCTAACCCAGTACTGTGGTGAGTACGGGAGTATTGCCATGACTCGTATAACGGATGCTTTTCGAAGGTTGAGGTACACGATTTCCGAAGGTTTCTTGGTTATGTGTTGAAGGATGGATACAACTGGATGTAGGGATTGTTAGCTTGGGTGAGATATATATTGCTCCCCTGTATCCCCAACACCTGATTGCATAACCGGAAAGTTTCGGGAGTTTATAGGTGGGATTCAAGTAGCTCTAGCATTTCTTCCGCATATATTTGGTTTGTGATTGGGTAATCCTTACCACTTATTTGTTCCATTCATACCTTGTTTTTATGTTTATTCATCAATCTCTTATCAAGTGGCTTCTCACCTTAATGGACGTGATGTTTACTTTGGAATTCATTCGTTCATCCTGTTCAATGTTTATTGTGAAGACTATATGTTGCAATTTCTATCCGTTGATTCAACTTGTCTATCTGTCTATCAAGATGCTAACGGATGTCACCCTCTTCAGATGGCTCCGCCAACGCGTCGAGAATCCGAATGCAGTGATGGGAGTCAGCGAACCCTCCACCTCCACCTCCGCCTCCGGAGGCATGGCAAACTTTGATGGCTACCACTAACGCCAACGCCGCTTGTTGATCCAGTGATGCAAGAGCGTAACCAAGGCCAAGGCAACCAAGGGAATCAAGGTCAAGGCAGTTCTTCCATCACCACGCTTTCCTACACTCAACCAGTTCCTTGCCAACCAGCCAAAGTCTTTTAGCTCTCGTGTCGAGGCCACGACGCCCGACGATTGGCTCGTGGATATCAACAAGCATTTTGAATGCAGCAATGTCGACCGAGGACTACGTCAAGTTCGCGTCTTTTCAGCTCAAGGATCGAGCAGCTGATTGGTTCCAAAGAATACAAGGATTCTAGAGGTGGTCGAGTGATTACTTGGACTGATTTACCGGGACTTTAAAGCTCACCACATTCCTACCAAAGTTGTTGAGAGCAAGCGTGAGGAGTTCGCAATCTCAAGCAAGGAAACATGTCGGTGTACTGAATACAACATACTGCTTTGAAACTTGCTCGATTCGCTAAACAAGACGTTCTGATGAGAAAAGTATGATCTATCGATTCAGAGGTGGCCTTAGAGAGGATCTGCAGTTATCTCTTGTTCTTTCCGAGCCTACTCGGTTTGATCAATTCTATAACATGGCACTCAAGCTAGAAGGTGCTCAGCTCAAGTGTGAGGCTTCAAAGAAGAGAATCGGGGATGCAGATTCAGTCTTCTTCTTCCTCTCAAGTGGCAGACAAAGCAGCAAAAGTTCTACCTTCCTCCTCCTCCGTTCAATCGGCCTTATCGTGAGAAGAACTCGGTGGTCGTGGATCTTCCCACCCACCCAACCCAAGCTACTGTAACAAGTCTCACCTCAAGCTCCAAGGTCAAATGCTCCTTATCACCGTCCGCTCTCAGAGGTGACTGCAACAAGTGCCAGCAGAAGGTCACTATGCTAACAAATGCCATAACCAAAGGCGCCTTCCTCCTCCTCCCCTGTGAGGTCTTCAAGCAATCACGGTGGTCAAGCATAATCCCAAGTCTGCAAAGGTGAATATGATGAATGCAGCTCAAGCAGAGGATTCTTGAGATGTGATCATGGGTAATCTTCCGCTAATGATATTCCCGCAAAAGTTTTATTTGATACGGTGCATCGCATTCTTTCATGTCATATCCTTTTGCATCGAAGCACAATTTTGACACGGAGGAATTACCTAGAGCAATGCAAGTTATTTCTCCGGCTAAGCGTTTGAGGTCTACCTTATTGGTTCCAAATGTTTCTATCAAGATGGGCGACTATAGATTTCTGGCTAAACCAATTGTTCTTGGTGACTCTGATATTGATCTAATTCTCGGGATGGACTGGCTTTCTCAGCACAAGGCTCAGCTTGATTGTGCTGCCAGGCAGATTCAATTGACACACCCTTCTGAGGATGTTATCATCTATGCCGCTCGTGATGAAACCATTCGGTTGTTTTCTCTCAATGAGAAGGGCGAATTGGATGCTATCTCTCGATTCGGTCGTTTGTGAGTACCAAGATGTCTTTCCGTAAGAGCTTCGGGTATGCCTCCTCATCGGCCACCAAATTCGTTATCGATCTTGAGCACCGCATCGAACCCGTTGCAAGCGTCCTTACAAGCTTGGACCCAAGGAGCTGAAAGAATTGAAGAAGCAGCTCGATGAACAAGAGCGTCTGGTTTGATCGGACCGAGTTCATCTCCATGGGGATGTGGAGTTCTTTTGTCCGTAAGAAGGATGGCACGGACCGACTTTGTGTTGATTACCGCCCATTGAACAAGAAGACAATCAAGAACAAGTATCCACTTCCCAACATCAATGAGCTATTCGAGCAACTCAAAGGTGCTAAAGTATTCTCCAAGCTTGACCTCCGTATGGGTTATCATCGATTCGCATTCGTGAACAAGATATTCCCAAGACAAAGATTCGAACAAGCTTTGGTTCTTATGAATATCTTGTCATGTCTTTCGCCTTGTCAATGCTCCTCCAACTTTCTCTCGCATGATGAACTTTATCTTCAACCCCTACACAAATGATTTCGTCTTGGTGTATCTCGATGATATTTTGGTCTTCTCCAAGAACAAGCGGGATCATGCCAAACATTTGCGATTGGTGCTCGACAAGCTCGAGAGAGCATCAATTCTATCTGAAGTTTTCCAAATGTGAGTTCGGCTTGATGAAGTTCTTTATCTTGGTCATATCATCTCCGCCAAGGGCATCGCTGTTAATCCCGAGAAGGTGTCTTCGCTCTGAATTGGGAACCTCCTCGAGATGTCAAGCAGCTCCATGATTTTCTCGGTCTTGCAAGCTATTGTCAAGATTCGTTGAGAATTTCTCTAAGATTGCAAAGCCTCTTTCCAACCTCCTCCGTAAGCATGTCAAGTATGTCCGGGCGCCTAAGTGTGATGTCACTTTCAATACCCTCAAAGAGAAGCTAGTTACAGCTCTGTCTTGACTCCTCCCGATGAATCCAAGCCATTCAAGTTTTCGTGATGCTTCCTTGCAAGGTCTCGGTCTGTGTTAATGCAAGAGAAGAAAGTTGTGGCCTATACCTCTCGTCGGTTGAAGCCCAACGAAAAGAACTACCCCACTCACGATCTTGAGTTGGCGGCGATTGTCCATGCATTGATAACATGGAGACATCTCTTGTTGGGAAGGAAAGTGGACATTTTCACCGATCACAAGAGTCTCAAGTATATCTTCACTCAACCAAACCTCAACCTCGTGCAAACTCGATGGGTCGAAATGATTCAAGAGTACAATCCAAGTATTGAATATACTCTGGCAAGGCGAATGTGATTGCAGATGCTCGAGCGAAAAGGCTTATTGCAACACTTAATTCTCAAGCCCTTCCAACCGGATCTTTGTGAGGCTTTCCATAAGCTGAATCTTCAAGTTGTTCCTCAAGGCTTTCTTGCCAACCTCATAGTCTCTCCTACTTTGGAAGATCAAATTCGTGAGGCTCAACTTCGGATACCATGGTGAAGAAGGTGAAGCGTGGTATTGACAAGGGCATTTCCAAATACAAGTGCTATCGCTTGGATGACAAAGGCACTCTTTTCTTCGAGGATCGTATTGTGGTTCCTAAAGGCGATCGAGAAAAGTCATCATGAATGAGGCACACAATTCTCTCCTATCCATTCATCCCGAAGTACAAAGATGTACCATGACCTCAAGCAATCGTATTGGTGGACTCGAATGAAGCGAGAAATTGCTCAATTCGTGAATGAATGTGATGTCTGCAGAAGGGTGAAAGCGAACACCAAAGACCAGCTGGTCTCCTCCAACCTCTTGCTATTCCGAATGGAAGTTTGATCATATCGAGATGGACTTCATGACTGGTTTTCCTAAGTCCAAGCGTGGAAATGATGCTATCTTCGTTGTCATTGACAAGCTTACTAAAGTGGCTCATTTTCTTCTGTCAAAGAATCTATCACATCAGCTCACCGGCGAGCTATACACCTCGAAATTGTCTCCTTGCACGGTATTCCACAATTGATCTCTTGGACCGTGGAAGCATTTTCACTTCTAAGTTCGGGATTCTTTTGAAGGCCATGGGCACCAACGTTCGCTTTCAAAGACAGCTTTTCATCCTCAAACAAGTGGCCAAGTCGAGCGAGTCAATCAAATCCTTGAAGATATGCTCGGGGCTTGTGTCATTTCTTTGGCATGAAGTGGGAAGAGTGTCTTCCATATGCCGAAGTTCTCCTACAACAACAGCTTCCAAGCGAGTTCGCAAGGCCCCATTCGAAATTCTATATGGCGAAAGTGTCGTACTCCTCTCAATTGGTCCGAGACAGGTGAACGCCAACTTCTTGGCAACGACTTGATCACGAAGCAAGAAATGTGCAAAGTCATTCGTGAGAATCTTAAAGCCGCATAATCGCGCGGAAGAACTATTATGATGACAAGCACCGTGATGTGGCTTTTGAAATCGGAGACCATGTCTACCTCCGCGTCTCCAATGAAAGGTACTCGTCGTTTGGTATCAAAGGAACCTTGCCCCTAGATACGTGGGTCCTTTCAAGATCATTGGCAAAAGAGGTGATCTCGCCTATCAACTTGAGCTTCCATCCAACTTTGCAAACGTGCGATGTGTTTCACGTGTCACAGCTCATAAGTGCTTCAAGATTCTGAGCGCACTATCAACTTTGAAGAAATTGACCTCCAAGAAGATCTCTCTTATCATGAGCACCCGTTGCTATTCTTGAAGAAACCGAGCGCAAGACTCGCAACAAGTCAATCAAATTCCTAAAAGTGAAGTGGTCACACCATTCCGACCGAGAAGCCACCGGGGCGAGGATCACCTCCGTTCGAATATCCGGAGTTCTTTCAGTCCTAGATCTCGGGGCGAGATCCTCTTGTAGTGGTGGAGTGTTGTAACACCGGATGTATCTTTCCATATTTGTAACCCCAACTCTTGCCATTTTCGGATATGTGCTATGATATTCCCTCCGTGGTTGGGTTTTGTTTTCGTTTTGCATTTTGTCCATGTCATGCATCTCATATCATGTCATCATGTGCATCTCATTTGCATACGTGTTCGTCTCATGATTCCAACATATTCCCGTTGTCCGCTTTTGCAATCCGACACTCCTATGTTCCCTGCGTCCCTCTTGTTCTTTTTCTGCGTGCGGGTGTTGAACATTCTCGGAATGGACCGAGCCTTGCCAAGTGGCCCTGGTATAGCACCGGTAGACCACCTGTCAAGTTTCGGGTCATTTGGAGTTCGTTTGGTACTCCAACGGTTAACCGCACCCTCGCAAAGGCCTCTTTTGAGTTGCAGCCCAACACCCCTCCAAAACAGCCCTATAACCCATCTAAGTCACTTCCATGTCCTCGGTCGTTCGATCACGATCGTGTGGGCGAAAACTACACCCCATTTGGACTCTCCTAGCTCCCCCTATGCCTATATATACACCCCTCCCCCGAAATCCCGGGTCAAAACCACCCAAAACCCTAGCCCGCTCCTCCG
The DNA here is from genome assembly GCA_021437245.1 of Aegilops speltoides. NCBI lineage: Eukaryota > Viridiplantae > Streptophyta > Magnoliopsida > Poales > Poaceae > Aegilops > Aegilops speltoides. Next base: position 57,757 of record JAHHZJ010000461.1, on the reverse strand, counting down.
CCGCCGTCGGACACGTCCGGATCGGGCCGGACGCGTCCGCGCCGCCGCCCGCCCGGCGAACCAGAGCGCGCGACACGTGGCACCCGCCACACACGCTGCCGCCCGCCCCGCTGAGCCGCCCGCTGGCCTCCAGTTCATGACGCCATGTGCGCCGCCAGCGGGACACCGCTGCTCGGCCTCCGCCTCCGCACAGGCCGCCTCACTGCCTCCCTGCCATCCCACATGCGCCGCCACACCATGGCCATTGCCGCCACCGCCGCCGCACGCCACGCCACCGCCCGCCCCGCCGTCGTCCTCCCCCGCCAGCCAGGCCAAGCGACCTCCTCCCTCAGGCCGGCCATCCTCGTGCAGCGCGCCGGCCAGATCCGATCTGGATCGTCTAGGTTGACTTTTACCCCCGTTTTTCGTTTAAGTCCTTTTCTGTAATCATTTTGTGCATTTTTCAACGCATCACATCTCTGTAACCGTAGCTCCGTTTTGGGCGTATAATATGTCAAATTGTTCGTCTCGAAGAGTACATCATTTCATTCCATTGCATCGTTTGCATTTGAGCTCATCTTCATGCCCGAAAAGCTGTTGGAAGATAGCTTCAGATCGTTAGTTTCAGAATCTTATCAGCTCGAGCTCTTTTGTCATTTTTGCCATGAATTATGTGTGCACCCTATGAACTTGAGTCCTACATGTGAGTTGAACATTGCCATGCCATCTTTCCAGGGGTGTTTGCCATGTTTTTTTGTGAGCTATGTGTTGACTAGAACAAGCATGCAAAGTAGGGATGATGATGTTGCTGATTTCAGGAACTTAGTGATTTCACTAAGTCTTGTCCTGTTGTTAATTTCATGCCATATGTTCATGTTGTTACAGAGAGTTCTATGCCCTTTTTGAGCATGATCAGTAAGGGTGTTTTGGACATATGGATGTGCTATATCCATCCATGCCTTTGCTGGTATTTATGGAGTAGTCTAGCATGCCATTTTCGTGCTCTACTTTTGCTTGAAAATGTTTCCTGGCAGACTGTTTGCGTGAGATTCAATTTTCACGAGGTCGGTGTAGTTGATCCGTGTATGCCATGATGTTGTTCTTGCCATGTATAGCTCCTATGCCATGTCTTCTTGATGGGTGTATGCTTAGTTTATCTTGAGATGCTCTGTAGTGAGTGCATCGAGCTCACAAACATGCCATGTTGAATCTGTTTTTGCCATGTCCTGATATTTCACTAAGTCTGAAATCTGTAATAAAACTTGCAATGTTTACATAGGTGCCATCATTTCTTAGAGTCCTTTTTGGCTTATGGTCAGTAAGGGACTATTGAAATATGCTTTGAGTAGAATCATGTCATGCCTTGCTTTGCTATTATAAGTTTCTGTAGCATGTTGTTTGCTTGCTCTAAACATGCCTTCCTGATGTTAATTCCTGGTATGTTAGTATTTTCACCAAGTCTGTGAACCTGAAATTTTGAGCACTTTCACCATGCTTGTTTGAACATGTTATGATGTGATTTAGCCGTAGCTCAGTGTTCCTCTTTTGTTAAGCATCTCCTGTAGTTCGCTGCCATATGCTTTGTTTTTATGTTGGGGTGCTGTAGCATAGTTTCGTGTTGCGTGCTAAGTAGCATGGGGCTGTTAAACGCAGATTTGCGCTATTCTTGTTTTGCTTGTCATTTGCAAACCGTGCATCCGATTCCGTGATCTTTATATCGATTTCAACCAAATCATCTCTTCTTTCCAGCGGCATACTTGGTTTGCCAAGTTGATGCCCGTTCATCATTTTCCTTCCGAGCATACATATGCATTGCATATCACATCTCGCATAGCATGTCATGTATTGCATCATATTGCTTGTGCATTGTTCCTTGTTTGATTGTGGTTCCGTTGTTTGTGTTCTTGCTTTGGGTAGAGCCGGAGACGAGTACGTGAACGAGGAGCCTGTTGAGAACGCCTCGAGGATCAAGTCTTCGACAACTCGAGAACCTTACAGCAAGATGACCATACCTTCGATATCACTTCTATCTTTGCTTGCTAGATGCTCGCTCTTTTGCTATGCCTATGCTGCGATACCTACCTCTTGCTATACCATGTCACCCATATTGCCATGTTAAACCTCTAACCACCTATGTCCTAGCAAACCGTTGTTTGGCTATGTTACCGCTTTGCTCAGCCCCTCTTATAGCGTTGCTAGTTGCAGGTGAAGATGAAGTTTGTTCCTTGTTGGAACACGGATATTTTGGGATATCACAATATCTATTGTTTTAATTAATGCATCTATATACTTGGTAAAGGGTGGAAGGCTCGGCCTTATGCCCGTGTTTTGTTCCACTTTGCCACCCTAGTTTCCGTCATACCGTGTTATGTTCCTTGATTTTATGCTCCTTACGCGGTCGGGTGATTTATGGGACCCCTTGACAGTTCGCTTTGAATAAAACTCCTCCAAAGAAGGCCCAACCTTGGTTTTACCATTTGCCACCTACACCCTTTTTTCCTTGGGTTTTCGCGAGCCCGAGGGTCATCTTTATTTTAGCCCCCCCCCCCGGGCCAGTGCTCCTTCGAGTGTTGGTCCGAACCGAGCCGCCTGCGGGGCCACCTCGGGGAAACTCGAAGTCTGGTTTTACTCGTAGCCTGTCTCATCCGGTGTGCCCTGAGAACGAGATATGTGCAGCTCCTATCGGGATTTGTCGGCACAGCGGGAGGTCTTGCTGGTTTAGTTTTACCATTGTCGAAATGTCTTGATGTACCGGGATACCGAGTCTGATCGGAGTGTCTTGGGTGAAGGTTTATTCCTTCGTTGACCGTGAGAGCTTGTTATGGGCTAAGTTGGGACACCCCTGCAGGGTATAATCTTTCGAAATCCGTGCCCACGGTTATGAGGCAGATGGGAATTTGTTAATGTCCGGTTGTAGAAAACCCGAAGTTGACCTTAATTAAAATACATCAACCGTGTATGTAACCGTGATGGTCTCTTCTCGGCGGGGTCCGGGAAGTGAACACGGTGTTGGAATTATGTTTGACGCAGGTTGTTTAGGATCACTTCTTGATCGCTTCTAGCTTCACGACCATGCTTTGCTTCTCTTCTCGCTCTCTTTTGCGATGTAGCCACCATATATGCTAGTCGCTGTCGCAGCCCCTCCTTTTTTACACCAGCCTTCCCTTGCTTAAATAGTCTTGATCTCATGGGTGTGAGATTGCTGAGTCCCTGTGGCTCACAAATTCTATCAAAACAGATGCAGTACCGGTGATGCCAAATAGCAGATGGCGAATCGAGCTGAAGTGGGAATATGATGAGGCCCTTGGTCGATACTATGTTTCCTTTCCGACGATTAGTAGTGGAGCCAGTTAGGCGATCGAGGATCCGTGTCGCATTTGGGGTTCTTCTTTTATTTTGGTTCCGTAGTCGGACCTTGATTGTATCTGGATGATGTAATGCTTTATTCATGTAATTGTGTGAAGTGGCGACTGTAAGCCAACTATGTATCTTTTCCCTTATGTATTACATGGATTGTGCGAAGATTACCTCACTTGCGACATTGCTTTCAATGCGGTTATGCCTCTAAGTCGTGCTTCGACACGTGGGAGATATAGCCGCATCGAGGGCGTTACAGCCCCGCTCAGCGAATCAATGCACGAGAAGAGCAGAGAATCGGGGCCGACCCGCTGCCTCTGCTCCAACAGCCCAGTTTTCCACTTCCACCGTCCGTGACCGCAAGTGCATGGGAGCCGCGTGGCGGGGATGCAGAACCGAGGCGAACGTTACGCATTTCCTGGAGTTAAAAATTACCCACGATCTCTCCCACGATGCCGCGATTGACGCGTGCCGTTACGAGAGGACGCGATGGATACGGAGTGGATTTGGTTTGGACCTGTGCCGCGCGTGCCGTGCCTGTTTTTGGGCTCGGCCCAACAGCGCTTCGGCACCGTGTATGGCCCGAGCCGGGGCTCTGCCGGTGTACTAAAGTAGGGGTACCTTAGTACCCGAACTTGTGCATCGGCGATCAAGTAGCGTCCGCGGCAAGGCTAGCTTGGACGTCCCCAAAGATCCTTCGTCACTCCCATTTATTGCCATTCAAGAACAAAGTGTTAGCTTTGAAGACAAGACCCGGCAAGAGGAGCTTGCGGAAGGATGAAGACCCCAAGAGGAGCTTGCCGGAAGAATAAGACCCGCAAGAGGAGCTTGCCGGAAGGCCAACAAAGGCATGACAAGAGACTTGCCGCAACGCTGCCAAGCGCCCCGGCAAGACCCGGGAGCGACAAGCTTGCGGGTGCGACAAGTCGGCGACATGACAGGCGCTTGTCAAGGGCGCGGTTACCACTCGCCACGCCCAAAGCGCATCCAACAACGTGTCGCCGCAGGTCGCTCTCCCGTGCACGTGGCGGGTAGTCAGGCAGCCTAGCGGTCGAGGTGGCAAGAGAAGATGACGAGGAGGCCATCGTGGCGATCGGTGGCGCCCTAACGCCGCTTCTGCCTTTGTTGGGGTGACGGATGGGCATTAAATGCCCTTGTCCCCGCCGTCAAAAGTTAGGTAGGGGGCACTGCTGATAGCAGTTGTACCAACCCACGCTTTACCTTTTACCCCCTCTCATACGCTGCCACAGCCGGTGACCCTTTAGACTATAAAAGGAGGCCCGCGCGCATGTAGAGGAGGTTGGACTCATTCAAGACCATAGCATACCCACGCTCTGGAGCAAGAACAAATACAAACATAAAGCAGCAGTAGGAGTTTTATCTCTCCGGAGAGCTCCGAAGCTGGGTAAAATCCCTCGCGCGCTCGACCTCGATCTGCTCTTCGTGCGCCCTCCGCTCCCTGCCGGACCGAGAAGGGGCCCCTGCCCCATAGGTGCTCGTCCCCCCACAACGACATAGACTGTGGAGGGGTGCCCGTGGAGGGGTGGTTGATTAGGACCCCGTGGTGTGGAGGGCTGGATGAACAGTAGACGGTGGAGGGGTGCCCGTGGAGGGGTGGTTGAACAGTAGCCGGTCGAGTAGGGCGCGGTGGAGGCTGGATTAACAGGAGCCCGTGGAGGCTGGAGGAGGTCGACCAGCAGCCCGTGGAGGCCGGAGGACGCCGGGCGGTGGAGATGAACAGATCCGTGGAGTCCTGCTTTTGCGGCACGCCACACCCTCCCGGCGAACAGACCCCCATTTCGACCGTAGCACTCCAACACAAGTCCGTTGGCCCATTTTGCGGCACGCCACACCCTCCCGATCAACAGACCCCGCCGACCGTAGGAGGTCCGTTTGTCCCGCTTTTCTGGCACGCCACACCCTCCCGATCAACAGACCCGCTCGAATGTGGCGGTCGAACACAAGGACGCTTCTCCGCTTCGAGGTACACCAGCGTTGTTTCCATCGCTGTTCCGGCCCAACTAGTTGGCTCGCGTGTTCCGCTGCCTCCCGGCGAACACGACGCATTCCGCCGCTTCTCCCCATGAACACGACGCATTTCGTTGCCTCCCCATGAACAAGATGACGACGCTGTTTCTCCGTTCCGACCCAGCCATGTACACGAGCCCACGCCGTACGTATATGCGAGTAGGCGTTCGAGACCCTGCCAGATGTACACATACGCGGGTCAGATTTTCTTTCTTGCACCACGCCGCCAGACGACGCGTGTACATGATACGTCGGCGCCTTACTACTCGACACGTGCGCCTCTACATCCACCAAAGATATATGTACGTACATGTTCGCGACCAGAATGACAACGCTACGTACGCTTCGACCAGGTGGGTCCCGACTGTCAGGCACTTCCTTGCCTACGAAGATGTAGCTGGTGGGTCCCAGCAGTCAGGGGGGCGAATCGTTTTGGTTTTTTTTGCCAGGGCGCACTTCCTTGCGTGCGAAGATGTAGCTGGTGGGTCCCAGCAGTTAGGATGGCGAATCATTTTTTTGCCCGGACGCACTTCCTTGTGTGCGACGGTGTACCTGGTGGGTCCCAACAGTCAAGAGGAAATGTTTTTTTCGCGAAATACTATGGCCCGTCCAGTGGGTCCCTGCTGTCAGGTGGAGGAATCATTATTTTTCACGTAATAAGGAGGCACTTCCTTGCTGCGGCCGTGGACCCGGCTGTCAGCCTCTCCACGTACAGTCCACGTATGATGGAAGTCGTTCCTTTACCACGTTGACCACGCCACGCCAAGAGCACCAGGGCGGTGGACGACACCGAGGCCTAGGAAGGGGACGACATGGAGCTGGTGAAGACGTGGCAGTGGATGCCCATGCAGAGAGGAGTATGAGGGTTCACTGCTCGGCTGCGCCAGTGGCTGCTGCCGCCGCAGGCCTCGCCAATGTGGGAATAGTAGGTGGCGGTGAGGCCTCCACGGCAGCACAGCCGGCCACGGGAGGCAGGAGCAGGCGGCACGACCGGCGCTGCTTTGGGCGGCTGGAGCAAGAAGACGAGAGGTTGAAGAAGCACTACGGCCTTTGGATGCACATCGTAAGGTCACTGGAGCTAGAATCGTTCATATTGACTAAGTTGAAAAATCCCTCCGTCCCTGTCAACATAGTAGGCCCACAAGTCAGCCTCCCACCAAGGTAGGTCCCAGCTTGTAACGCCCTCGATGCGGCTATATCTCCCACGTGTCGAAGCACGACTTAGAGGCATAACCGCATTGAAAGCAATGTCGCAAGTGAGGTAATCTTCACACAACCCATGTAATACATAAGGGAAAGAGATACATAGTTGGCTTACAATCGCCACTTCACACAATTACATGAATAAAGCATTACATCATCCAGATACAATCAAGGTCCGACTACGGAACCAAAATAAAAGAAGAACCCCAAATGCGACAAAGGTCCCCGATCGACCCCAACTGGGCTCCACTATCGATCAACTAGAACGAAACAACACAAGGACAAGATCTTCATCGAGCTCCTCCTTGAGCTTGATAGCGCCACCGCTTTCGGTAACATAGGCACCGCAAAAACTGGTTTTGAAGTATCTCGTGAGCCACGGGACTCAAAGAATCTCGCACCCGCGAGATCAAGACTATTTAAGCTTATGGGTAAGGTAAAGGCATGAGGTGGAGCTGCAGCAAGCGACTAGCATAAATGGTGGCTAACATACGCAAATGAGAGCGAGAAGAGAAGGCAAAGCACGGTCGATAAAAGTATGATCAAGAAGTGATCCTATAGCAACCTCGCCAAGCATAACTCCAACATCAGTGTTCACTTCCCTGACTCACGGAAAGAGACCATCACGGTTACACACACGGTTGATGTATTTTAATTAAGGTCAACTTCGGTTTTCTACAACCGACATTAACAAATTCCCATCTGCCACATAACCGCTGCACGGCTCTCGAAAGTTTAAACCTCGCAGGGTGTCCCAACTTAGCCCATGACAAGCTCTCGCGATCAACGAAGAATAGACCTTCACCCGAGACATCTCGATCGACTCGGTATCCCGTACATCAAGACATTTCGACAATGGTAAAACCAGACCAACAAAGCCGCCCTATCTTGCGACAAATCCCGATAGGAGCTGCACATATCTCGCTCTCGGGGCACACCGGATAGGTCAGCCACGAGTAAAACCAGCCCTCGAGTTGCCCGAGGTGGCCCCGCAGTCTGCCTGCTTTGACCAACACTCGAAGGAGCACCGCCCGGGGGGGGGGCTAAAATAAAGATGACCCTCGGGCTCCGAAACCCAAGGGAAAAGGGCTAGGTGAGGCAAATGGTAAAACCAAGGTTGGGCCTTCTGCGGACAAGTTTTATTCAAAGCGAACTGTCGGGGGTCCTATAAATCACCCGACCAGCGTAAGGAACGCAAAATCCGGGAACATAACACCGGTATGACGGAAACTAGGCGGCAAGAGGAACAAAACACTGCATAAGGCCGAGCCTTCCACCCTTTACCAAATATATAGATGCATTAATAATATAAGAGATATTGTGATATCCCAACATAATCCTGTCCACCATGGAGCAATCTTCAACTTCACCTGCAGCTAGCAACGCTATAAGAGGGGCTGAGCAAAGCGGTAACATAGCCAAACAACGGTTTGCTAGGAATGGTGTCAAAGGTTAGAGGTTCATGGCAATTTGGGAGGCTGACAAGCAAATGGTAGGCATCGTAGCATTGGCATAGCAAAAGAGCGAGCAAACTAGCATAGCAAAGATAGTAGTGATTTCGAGGGTATGGTCATCTTGCCTGAGATCCCGCTAGGAAGAAGAACGAGTCCATGAAGAAGACAAATGAACATAGCCGAACGAATCCTCACAACTCCGAAACGAACCCGAAGCTAACGAGAGAAGCAAACCGGAAAGAAGCAAACAATATGGTAAACACACAAGCATAAACATGTCATGATGCACAAACAAGTATGATGCATGTCCGGTTTAATGAGGCATGGCATGGCAAAGTGCAACAAACAATACTACAAGTTAAGTGGAGCTCAATATGCAACGGGTTGCATATTGACGGAACACCACATCAATTATTTAGTTTCTCTCTCGGTTATGAACAAGACAAGATTAAATGTTGGTTAACATGGTAAGTGGTGAAGCATAACAAAAACTATACCATCTAAACAATTTAAATGGGGCCGGATATAAAAGCAACAAATCCGGTAAATCCCCATATGCATTTAGCAATTTAAAACAATCAACAATTTAAACATTTTAATAGTTATTATGATGCGGATGACATATACAAGTTTTATGCAATATTTATGAAAATGTTGACATGAGCATGATAAGGAGCATTTGGTCACCATGGCGGAACGAGAAGGGTGCCACGGCGGCGAAACAAAAATGGTGCCACGGCAACATATCCGAAAATGATGCCACGACAACATATCCGAAAATGATGCCACGGCAACATATCGGTTCCGGTAGCTCACGGAGATACCGATGCAAAAGGAGGCGTGCGGATGTGCGGAATATGCAAAAGATGGTGGGGGTGATCCCGACTACCGGGTTCCCACGGGAACGTGGCATGGCAATAGAGGAACGTGCAAAGACAATTTGGACACGGTGCAAATGTACGGTGCATCTCATACAACACATGCATTCGGTCCACAGACGGCGTCTCGGGGTTATACCTTTGAAGCGTGCTTTTTCGGAGCGGTTCGGGTTCGGCGAAGGAAGTAGACGTTCACGTAGCGGTCGTAGAGGAAGTAGTTGTTCACGTGTCATCGTGGGAAGTAGTCGTACACATGCCATAGTGGAAGTAGTGGTTCACGGCGACGGTAGTGGTAGTAGTTGTTCATGTCCCGTAGATGATTCGGGGTCCACAGGGTCTTCGAGGGTCGACGGTAGTCGTACACGGCAACCATACTCGAACTTGTAGGGCCGACGATGTCGTGGTACTTGGGGTCGTTGGACTCGCCGGTCAAGCTTCTTGCGACGGTAGTGGTTCACGGTCGTAGACATCCAGGGTCGGCGTAGATGTACTTGACGGATTCGAATCCCTTCGTGGTACTTGACGAAATTCACAGGAACAGTAGTGGTGCATGGTCTTCGCTTTGTAGTCGGTCTTGGCGCATCTGCGTAGAGTCATTCCCGAACAAAGGACGCCGGAGAGGGACTTGGCGTGGGACTTGCAGAGGAGGTCAAGGCAGTCGGCCGCCAGGGAGACGAAGGCGAGCGTGATGACGAGCAGCCATGAGCAAGCGCACGAGGAAGAGAAGAAGGAGGCGAGGTAGCGTATGGGCGGCGAAGGCGACGGGTTATGCTAGGTGGATTCTCCGGGAGGCGCGGGCGATGAGGAGGAGGCCAAGGGCGAAGGCGTGGCCATGGACGACGGCGAGGGAGGAGGCAGAGGAGGGCACGGCCACAAAGCGACGGAGGGCCGCGGAGTTGGACGCCCCTGGTGTTATGGGGCCGGGTGCGGGGCTGATGGAACGGGGCGCAACGGAGGCGAGGAGGCCGACGGGGCTCGGGAGGAGAAGCAGGGCGCGGCGAGGGGATTGAGAGGGAGATGGGGATCGAGAGGATCGGGCGAAGCCCTTCCTGGCAGCGGGCGTGCGTGTGTGAGTGGCGGCGGGCAGGGAACGAGAGGGAGAGCGGACAGAGAGATGGGGAGGCTAGGGTTAGGTAGGCTGCGGTTGGACCTCCAGGGGCAAATGGGCCTTGGAGGCCGGCCTGGGTAGGGAAGGAAGTGGCCAGAGGCCTGGCTGGGCTCTCTCTCTCTACTCTTAATCTAAAAAGAAAGAAAATAAAGGAGAGAAAAGAATAAGAGAGAAAGAAAAGGAAAGAAAGAAGAAAAGGTTTAGAGGAAGAATTTGGGCATGCGGGTAATTTTCTCGGACTCGCAAAAATATGCTCGTTCCAAGAAAATAGAAAGAGGCATGATTGAAAGATTTAAATTCAAACACATTTGAATTTAATTCAAATGGGTTTGAACTAGGACTAGGATTCCGCGGTGTCCAAAAATGTTCGGATTTTTGGTGGAGCTCCGGAAAATGGCGAAATAATTTAGAGCAAGGTTTGGAGACCAACTTGAAGCAGAAAAGGAACGAAATTATTTTGCAAGTGTGTTATGGTTAATTCCAAATCAATGAAATAATTTTATTATAGCTCCCTAATAATATTGAGAGGCTTTAATATGTTATAAAGAGAAATCACGAGTGAATTCCCTCGATTTGAATGGACCAAAGATCCATGCCATTTATTTAGTTGAGTTGCAAAAGATTTATGAGATGATGACATGATGACATGATGCAATGCAAAAATAAAAGGGCAGACACAAATGAAACACACGGCGAAACCCGGAATAGCTGGAAGTCATCTGGAGCATCGGTCTCGGGGCGTTACAACACTCCACCACTACAAGAGGATCTGATCCCGAGATCTAGGATGGCACCGGAGAGAAACGGAAGAGGAAGAGAAGAGGTAAAACTAAGTTGCTTCTTCGACAGATAAGTGAAACCAAAGAACCTTGAGAGGTTGACAAGTTGTAAGAAAGAACATAACAAAGTTGAACAGAATTGAGAGCACTGCGGTAGAAAATAGAAAAAAGGAACACCATGTGAACCTTGGAGGCTGCAAAGCTATGAATGACGAGTACAATGGACAAGAAGGAATTGGAACCACTCTGGTTGAAACAAGATAAACAAGGAACAAGGATGATCAAATTCGGACAGCACTCCAGTTAAAAAGAGATGCAAGACTTCATAAGATGAAAAGAACTTGAAAGAGGACACGACACTCCGGTTAAATGGATAAGCACGAAAAGAACACGATCCTCACAATCAAGATGATGAGTGAAAAGAGCAACATCACAATGCCTCCGTAAGAAAGAATAGAAGTAGATCATTGGAATAAAGGGACGGAGAAGAAAGTGACAAGAAGGTTAGAATAGAGTTGTTGGAAGACCAACAACGAAAAGAATAAGTTTGTAGTGGGCTTATGGAAACATCTCAACATTATGAAGTGACAACCGGCCACTAACGGAAACAATTGCTTGCTTGAGATTAATGAAGAGATGAAAGCATGTTCCATCAAGATGGAAAAGAGATAACTTGGGTCATTAATAAGCACCAAAATAGCAACATTCCTTAGGGAAGGCTTTAGGTGAAATCTATACCAAGATAACTCCAATGAAGAGATTGACGGTTGAAAAGATCTATTGAACAAAGAGAAAAAGATGGATTTAAATATGTCACTCTTGAAAACTTGTGAATCATGAAACATGAAGGAAATTGTCAAGAGTGACATAACACCATCTCAAAAGATAAGGTAGAAAGAGTTGCACTTTGGAATGCAAGATGAAGAATGCTTGAACTCCTCAAAACAAGACATGTGTTGAGCACCATGTTTATTTTAGAGTATAGCTTGGCGGATCATAACTATGAGAGAAATCTTGAAGAACAATTGAAGAATGAAAGGAATCCTTGACGAACCACCATGTAGAGTCTCCATGAAGAACTCCGGTAATAAAAAAATGATCAAACGAAAGGAAAGTTGAAAACACAATGTGAAGCTTGCGATGATTTAGATGGAGCTTCGCTTTAAGATAAAGCGGAAAACTTGGAACTCCATAAAAGAAAAGATGAAGCATCTCGAACCGAGAATGTGATATGATGCCCAACTCCGGAAAGAAAGATGAATCACTTGTAAACAAGAATTTATTCATAATGAATAATCTCCGTAAAAAGAATTGAGTCACCTCGAGGAAATAAGAATAAGATTTATTGTATGCTTATCCTTCATCAAATTAAATTGATGGCAAGCAATGGATTTTTGCATATTACTTATTCTCATTGAAAAAGGATTAAAGAGAGATATATCAAAACTTGAGAAGGTCTTCAACGAACCATCGGTAGGATTGGAACAACAAATGAATTGATATGATAACAAAGAAAGAGAACTCTTGAACGAACCACCGTAAGAATTGAAAATGATCGAAATAGGGGTGCATCACCGGTAAGAATTAGCAAATGAACGAAGGTGCTTGAGACAAACTAGATACATGAGAACAAAGAGATCATGAACTGATTAGAGGATATTCGATTGATGCACCGGCAAGATAGGAGAATGAGAGCTAAAAGCTTGAATGAATAATACTGAGATGATGGGCTTCAAAGAATGAAACTGAAAAGACTCCTAAAAGGCTCCGGATGGTGAAAAAGATTCTCACAATCGAAAACAATTATGAGAGGATGGCAACAAGCTAGCACCATGAATCTTGAAGAGAATAGAGCAAGATTAAAGAGAAACTCTTCTTCGGACTTCAAATGATGAGAATGACAACGAGAAACACCACAAAGAATTGTTGAGGCACACCGGAAGAATCAAAAGCGAAGAGGTTGAGCCAACTATGAAAAGAATTTGAAAGATCTTGGAGAAAAGCATTTGACTAATGATAACTCATTCTTACGTCAAACTTGGAGAAGAATTTAGGATAGCTCTGGGAAAATAGAAGAGTTAGGTAAGATCCTAGAAAAAGACATGTGGGTTAGGGCCCACTCAAAAGAACACCGTTGAAAAGATTTAAAAGAGATGTTGCACCGGTTGAATTAAATGACTTGAATGAGATACCAATCTCGAAAGAGCTTGAACGAATGCAGAGTGGAAACACGAATCTTCAAGATATCTTGAGCACTCCGGAATAACAAATAGCGAGGAGTAGAATGATAATGAGGTGCACCGGTATGAGAAGACATAGAAATGAGGAAAAAAAGGTATGACCAACAAAACTTGACTTGAATCCACCGAAGAAGAGAAAGGAATGAGGAATGACGAACTAGTAGAACATCTTCTTGAGAACCACCGGGTAAGAACATTGACGGAAAAGAATGGAGAAACTTCACAAAAATAAAAGGATACTTGGTAAAGAAGTCTTAGTCCTTGAAGAAAAGGGTGGGAGGGCGGGAAAACAAAGGCAACCTGGAGACGGATGGAACAAACACCGTTGAGAAGAAATGATAATTGGTCTTGCTGATGTTGAAGTGATCGGATCCACTTGAAGAGAAACACGCCGGTTGAAAAGGATTGACATGACAATCTCGATTGTCGAGAAGGATTGGTATTCACATTGGAGTATGAGAACACCATTTCGGAAAGGTATGGAATCAACACTTGACATTGAAGCAACTCGAATACCACAACTCAAAACAAAAACAAAGGACTGGCTTGCAGAATAAGCCGGAACAAACATATGATAGAGATTTACCCAATCCCATATCATGCATCTGTCGAAAAGATATACTAACAGCTACTTGATTCCCACCTATGAAACTCCCGAAACTTTCTGGTTATGCAATCTGGTGTTGGGGATACAGGGGAAGCAATATATCTCACCCAAACTAACAATACCTACATCCAAGCTGTATCCATCCGTCAACACATAACCAAGAAACCTTCAGAAATCGTGGTACCTCAACCTTCAAAAGCATCCGTTATACGAAGTCATGGCAATACTCCCAGACTCACCTCAAGATCGGGTTATCGGGTTATCTCACCAACGAACTGCATAAAAGAGATTTTCGATGTCGGCGCATTAAACTCGGTATTCCAGAATGCAACGATAAAATTATGACGACAACACCTCGAGCTCAACTCCCGGACACTTCCACTAAACCCCCGACAGAGGCACCAAGACAATGTTCTCATCATAAAACCATCGAACGATTCCAAGATACCCGCGTGATCCTAAAAATTTTTTAGTGAAATTTGAGAAGAGAAGAGTCAAAACTCTACGCCAGATGCCTTACCAGAGCGATGAAGAGACCGAGGAGTAAAAGAATTCCTAACTCTCCGATATATATAATCCTAAATGACTCAAAACATTTTTCTAGACACAAACTCGCCGCTAAAAACGATCAAGCGGGGGGCTCCTAAGGTCGGGAAGGCTCGATTACCAACTTGTAACGCCTCGATGCGGCTATATCTCCCACGTGTCGAAGCACGACTTAGAGGCATAACCGCATTGAAAGCAATGTCGCAAGTGAGGTAATCTTCACACAACCCATGTAATACATAAGGAAAGAGATACATAGTTGGCTTACAATCGCCACTTCACACAATTACATGAATAAAGCATTACATCATCCAGATACAATCAAGGTCCCACTACGGAACCAAAATAAAAGAAGAACCCCAAATGCGATAAAGGTCCCCGATCGACCCCAACCGGGCTCCACTATCGATCAACTAGAACGAAACAACACAAGGACAAGATCTTAATCGAGCTCCTCCTTGAGCTTGATAGCGCCACCGCCGGTAACATAGGCACCGCAAAACTGGTTTTGAAGTATCCGTGAGCCACGGGATTCAGCAATCTCGCACCCGCGAGATCAAGACTATTTAAGCTTATGGGTAAGGTAAAGGCATGAGGTGGAGCTGCAGCAAGCGACTAGCATAAATGGTGGCTAACATACGCAAATGAGAGCGAGAAGAGAAGGCAAAGCACGGTCGATAAAAGTATGATCAAGAAGTGATCCTATAGCAACCTACGCCAAGCATAACTCCAACATCAGAGTTCACTTCCCGGACTCACGGAAAGAGACCATCACGTTACACACACGGTTGATGTATTTTAATTAAGGTCAACTTTGGGTTTTCTACAACCGACATTAACAAATTCCCATTTGCCACATAACCGCGGGCACGGCTCTCGAAAGTTTAAACCTCGCAGGGTGTCCCAACTTAGCCCATGACAAGCTCTCGCGATCAACGGCGAATAGACCTTCACCCGAGACACTCCGATCAGACTCGTATCCCGGTACATCAAGATATTTCGACAATGGTAAAACAAGACCAGCAAAGCCGCCTGATGCGCCGACAAATCCCGATAGGAGCTGCACATATCTCGCTCTCGGGCACACCGGATAGGTCACCTACGAGTAAAACCAGCCCTCGAAGTTGCCCGAGGTGGCCCCGCAGTCTGCCCGCTTGGACCAACACTCAAGGAGCACCGCCCGGGGCTAAATAAAGATGACCCTCGGCTCCGAAACCCAAGGGAAAAAGGGCTAGGTGAGGCAAATGGTAAAACCAAGGTTGGGCCTTGCTGGACAAGTTTTATTCAAAGCGAACTGTCGAGGGGTCCCATAAATCACCCGACCGCGTAAGGAACGCAAAATCGGGAACATAACACCGTATGACGGAAACTAGGGCGGCAAGAGTGGAACAAAACACTGTGCATAAGGCCGAGCCTTCCACCCTTTACCAAATATATAGATGCATTAATAATATAAGAGATATTGTGATATCCCAACATAATCCTGCCCACCATGGAGCAATCTTCAACTTCACCTGCAGCTAGCAACGCTATAAGAGGGGCTGAGCAAAGCGGTAACATAGCCAAACAACGGTTTGCTAGGAATGGTGTCAAAGGTTAGAGGTTCATGGCAATTTGGGAGGCTGACAAGCAAATGGTAGGCATCGTAGCATTGGCATAGCAAAAGAGCGAGCAAACTAGCATAGCAAAGATAGTAGTGATTTCGAGGGTATGGTCATCTTGCCTGAGATCCCGCTAGGAAGAAGAACGAGTCCATGAAGAAGACAAATGAACGTAGTCGAACGAATCCTCACAACTCCGGAACGAACCCGAAGCTAACGAGAGAAGCAAACCGGAAAGAAGCAAACAATATGGTAAACACACAAGCATAAACATGTCATGATGCACAAACAAGTATGATGCATGTCCGGTTTAATGAGGCATGGCATGGCAAAGTGCAGCAAACAATACTACAAGTTAAGTGGAGCTCAATATGCAACGGGTTGCATATTGACGGAACACCACATCAATTATTTGGTTTCTCTCTCGGTTATGAACAAGACAAGATTAAATGTTGGTTAACATGGCAAGTGGTGAAGCATAACAAAAACTATACCATCTAAACAATTTAAATGGGGCCGGATATAAAAGCAACAAATCCGGTAAATCCCCATATGCATTTAGCAATTTAAAACAATCAACAATTTAAACATTTTAATAGTTATTATGATGCGGATGACATATACAAGTTTTATGCAATATTTATGAAAATGTTGACATGAGCATGATAAGGAGCATTTTGTCACCATGGCGGAACGAGAAGGGTGCCACGGCGGTGAAACAAAAATGGTGCCACGGCAACATATCCGAAAATGATGCCACGGCAACATATTCGAAAATGATGCCACGGCAACATATCGGTTCCGGTAGCTCACGGAGATACCGATGCAAAAGGAGGCGTGCGGATGTGCGGAATATGCAAAAGATGGTGGGGGTGATCCCGACTACCGGGTTCCCACGGGACGATGGCATGGCAATAGAGGAACGTGCAAAGACAATTCGGACACGGTGTAAACGTAGGGTGCATCTCATACAACACATGCATTCGGTCCACGGACGGCGTCTCGGGGTTATACCTTTGAAGCGTGCTCTTTCGGAGCTGTTCGGGTTCGGCGAAGGAAGTAGACGTTCACGTAGCGGTCGTAGAGGAAGTAGTTGTTCACGTGATATCGTGGGAAGTAGTCGTACACATGCCGTAGTTGAAGTAGTGGTTCACGGCGACGGTAGTGGTAGTAGTTGTTCATGTCCCGTAGATGATTCGGGGTCCACGGGGTCTTCGAGGGTCGACGGTAGTCGCATACCGGCAACCATAGTTGAACTTGTAGGGCCGACGATGTCGTGGTACTTGGGGTCTTTGGACTCGCCGGTCAAGCTTCTTGCGACGGTAGTGGTTCACGGTCGTAGACATCCAGGGTCGGCGTAGATGTACTTGACGGATTCGAATCCCTTCGGGGTACTTGACGAAATTCATAGGAACAGTAGTCGTGCATGGTCTTGGCTTTGTAGTCGGTCTTGGCGCATCCGCGTAGAGTCATTCCTGAACAGAGGACGCCGGAGAGGGACTTGGCGTGGGACTTGCAGAGGAGGTCAAGGCAGTCGGCCGCCAGGGAGACGAAGGCGAGCGTGATGACGAGCAGCCATGGCCGCTGGGGCACGAGGAAGAGAAGAAGGAGGCGAGGTAGCAGAAGGGCGGTGAAGGCGACGGGTTATGCTACAGGATTCTCCCGGAGGCGCGGGCGATGAGGAGGAGGCCGCAGGGCGAAGGCGTGGCCATGGACGACGGCGAGGGGAGGAGGCAGAGGAGGGCACGCCACAAAGGAAGGAGGGCCGGAGTTGGACGCCCTGGTGTTATGGGGCCGGGCGGGGGCTGATGGAACGGGGCGCGACGGAGGCGAGGAGGCCGACGGGGCTCAGGAGGAGAAGCAGGGCGCGGCGAGGGGATTGAGAGGGAGATGGGGATCGATAGGATCGGGCGAAGCCCTTCCTGGCAGCGGGCGTGCGTGTGTGAGTGGCGGCGGGCAGGGAACGAGAGGGAGAGTGGACCGAGAGATGGGGAGGCTAGGGTTAGGTAGGCTGCGGTTGGACCTCCAGGGGCTAATGGGCCTTGGAGGCCGGCCTGGGTAGGGAAGGAAGTGGCCAGATGTCGGTGTACTAAAGTAGGGGGGCACCTTAGTACCCCGAACTTGTGCACGGGCAGTCGTAGAACCCCGCGGCAAGGCTCGCCTGACGCCCGGCAAGTCTCCCCACCACCCTTATCACCGCCATTCAAGAACAAAGTACCAGCCTGTAGAATCTAAGGCCCCAAGCAAGAGGAGCTTGCGGAGGGCTAACCATGGCATCATTGTAAAACTTGCCACGGCGCGCTGCCGCCCGAAAGCCCCAGTACGGCAAGCTTGCTTAAGACGACGAAGGACCGCTGCAAGGCACTTGCCGCAAGGCTGCCACCCAACTCAAGCGCACCTGTGACGCGCCATCACCAAAGCCATCCCAAGAGCACGTGGCGGGTACTACGCAACCATGCAGAGCGAGGTGGCAAACGGAGATGACAGAGGCGCCGCCGTGGCACCCGGAGGCTCACCTAACGGTCACTCCACCTGCACCACATTAACGGACGGGCATTTAATGCCCTTGTCCCCGCCGAAAGTTAGGTAGGGCATCACAGCAATCGCTGTACCAACCTGCGCTTACGCTTATACCCCTCTTCCCACGCTACCACCGTGGGTACCCCTTCAGACTATAAAAGGAGGCCCATGCGCACGAGAAGGGGTTCGGTTCATTCGACACCGCAACACCACCATATGCTCGCACGCTCGAGCTAGATTCTATAACAACTCGTGAGCAGCAGAGGGTGTTATCTCCTGAGAGCCCCGGCCGGGTAAAGATCGCCTGCCTCCCTGCTGCAAGGTGCTCGACCTCGACCGCTTCTCACATGCCCTCGCCCGCCGAACTGAAGGGCCCCGAGTGCCCCATAGGTGCTCGAGGCCACTTGATACGCCCCCGACCACTTACATCTTTAGCGCCAGTAGGGGCGCCGAGGTCGTGAGCATCCGATCCGTCTCCGCAAGACTACATCAGCGCCATCGCTAACATGCCACCGAAGAAGAAGCCTTCGAGGTGGCCGCCCGCCTACATCATCTCTACCGCCACCGCCGGAGCAAGCAGCGGTGAGGTGGACGCCAAGGGCAGCGGTGCCACCGGTGGGTCTCGTGGTCGCCACCAGATCCAAGAACAAGGCCCCGAAGCGCCGGGCGACGGCAAACGCCGCTACCGGCCCCAAGAAGTTCAAGGCCAACAACGCCTGTGCTCCAAGCACCGTGCTCGCTGGAGCAAGGCTGCCGGGGGTCGTGACGACGCTATGGGCAGCATGCACGAACGCATGCCGGTGCGAGTGAAGTACGGTCGCTCGACGAGGTGTTGCTCCTCCCAACCCGCTTGGGAGTCCGAGCACGCCTCGCACCTCGCGCCGCCCATCACCACCGCTGCCTAAGATCGCAGAGGAAGCGCCGCCCGAGCCCACTGCTTTAGACTTCCCTCCGCCACACAAGATCGACGACCAGAGGATGGCCATACACAGCTCGCTCGCTTCGCTTAATGGCGATAAACCCCGCGCGACCGAACGCGCCGAGGGCCCGACAAGACGCCCGGCGCAGACGGCGCCGACAGACCGCTGGGGTACCGCTGCGGCGCCCCAGCCCCACAGCCAAGATCGCCACCACCGACCAACCTTGACGCCGACTCACATCATACATCGGACCCGCGAACTCGCCGATCAGCGCCAGTTCTCCAAGAACGGCAACACGAAGACGCCAGACTCGTGATCGAACGCCGGAGAGAAGCGCGACGTCAATCTGACCAGCGCGCTGGCTCATTGCCGACGCCAAGACGCACCGGAGAACCAGCGATTTGTCAGATGCGGCTGGTCGCTCGCTCACCCGCGAAAGCCGCGGCAAGTCCAAAGGGCCCAAAACTAAAAACTTCAAGCCGATGTACCGAGAAGTACGATGGCAGGATACACCCGCCGGAGTTCTCATCATCTACACCATCGCGTGCAGGCTGCCGGAGGACGCGACGAGAAGATCCTCGCCAACTACTTCCCACCGTACTCAAGCCCAACGCCGATCTTAGCTCATGCACTTGCCGGACGGCTCCATCTCTTCATGGGCGGACTTGTGTCATCAGCTTGTCGGCGCTTTCACAGCGCCACAAGCCTCATGGCCAGGAAAGTGACCTACACTTGCTCGCCCGTATGAGGGGAGCCTCGCAAGTATATACAAAGATTCAGCCAGTGCAGCGAATATTCCGACGCCCACCCGCCGCGTTATCGCCGCTGCTTATCGAACGCGCGAATCAGCAGGATGAGGGAGGAGATGGCGGCGATAAAATCAGAGATGTCAGCGAGCTCTACGCCTCGCCGAGAAGTGTGCACGGGCTGAAGAGGGAGGAAAATCCCGAGAGGTTGCAGGAGCGTATGATCTCGACAACAGGACGCCGCCTGCAAGAAGGAACCGGAGGCGAACAATAGGAAGAGGAAAGCTAAGGATGTGCTAGCTGCTGAGCATTTCGCAACGGAGGCGGCTCCGACAAAGCCAAGACCGACGACCCGGCGAGGTCAGAGCGGCCGACAAGCAGACGGCCCGCAAGCGCTATTGCAAGATCCACCGCACCAAAGGCCATGACCTCCAAACCTGCAAAAAGTGGAGCAGATGGCGGAGCTGCGTAAAGCGGAGTACGAGCGCCGCGAGCAAGGAGAGAGCCCAGGAGGTGGCGGAGGATCCGCAAGAAACTTCCCGCCGGGAGGGAACTGCTGAAGGCCAAGCCGCTGCAGGAGACAGCCTCCCGCTGCCGCGATAAGGATGAGGAGGAAGATGAAGATGATGAGATGGAGGAAGGTGAGACTGAGGATCAAGAATTTCAGAAGGCAACAGAGGTATTAGGCGCTTCACGGCGGCGCCATCGCACACCTCCCACCGCCAACTCAAACAAGGTGCGAAGTGAATGCAGCGGAGTCGTCTGGCCGAGGCGCCAGAGGCCTCAAGTGGTCCAGACGCCTCGCCTTCGACGTTGAGGATCACCCCGACCGCATCATCGCGGTCGGGTGCTTGCCGCTGTTGGTCTCACTAATGATCCGCAACCTCAAGGTCACGAAGATGTTGGTTGACGGCGGGCCGACCTGAACCTGATTTCTCCGCAGCGCTCAAGAAGCTCCTGCATCCCGACAATGAAGCTTGAAGAGACTGCACCTTCCAAGGAATAAATCCGAAGGAGCCAACCTAAGGGGAAGATCACATTGCCGGTGACGCTCGCAATGAAAGCTGAACTTGAGGATCGAGAGGGTCACATTCGACGTGGCCGACATCCTTTACCCTACAATGGGATACTCGCCGACCAAGACTCGCCAAGTTCATGGCGGCCTCTCACCACGCATACAATGTGCTCAAGATGCCTGGCCCAATGAGCGCTATTTCTATCCAAGGCGACAAGAAGGATGCACTCATCTCGCGCCGACAAGATATACCGAGAAGCAGCTGCTGCGGCAAAGCGCGAGCCACTTGTCATCAAGCTCCCCGGGAAGAAGAAGACCAAGTCCGCAAGGAGGATAGCTCGTGCTCACTCCGCAAGCGATTTCTCGAGCGCTGCGCTGCCGCCGAGGACGCGCCATCGAGCTCCACCGCAAGTGCAAAAGGCGAAGGTAAGGCCACCAGAGACCAAGAAGGTGGTCGCCAGGAAGATGGCACCGGCGGTTCCTTCACCATCGCCACACTTGACCCTAACAGGAAAGCGCCTGCTGCTTTCCTGGGCGAATGTCGGCGTGTTTGCGGGCAACCATCCGACATCCCCGCGCTCCTGTGGAAGTAATCGAGCACCACCTTGCCGCCTGCCTCACGCACGCCCGCCAAACAAAAAGTCGTAGCAAGCGGTAGAGCCGCAAGAGTTCATAGCAGGAGAAATCGGAAATTGGAAGTGAGGGCTGGTCCGTGGAGTACTCCATCCGACGTGGCTAGCCAAACCAGGGTCGACGCAAGGCTAATGGGAAGTGGAGGCTTTGTATCGACTTCACCGATGTTAACAAAGCTTGTCCTAAGGATCCATTTCCTTGCCGCGCATCGACCAGATAGTTGACTCCACGGCGGGATGTGATCTACTTTCATTCCTCGATGCATACTCAGGATATCACCAAGTCTTCATGGCTGAAGAGGATGAAGAAAGACCGCATTCATTACTCCATGTGGCACGATCGCTTCATACGGATGCCTTCTTGACTAAAGAATGCTGGCTCAACATTTGCGAGTAGTCACCACGCTTTTGAGCCACAACCGCACGTAAATGTGGAAGCTACATGGATGACATAGTGGTCAAAAGCAAGGACAAAGAAACTTTGATCCAAGACTTGGACGAGACTTTCACGAATCTGCGCAAGATCAATCTCAAGTTGAATCCCGAGAAGTGTGTGTTTGGGGTACCTTCCGGCAAACTTCTCGGATTCTTTGTATCTCAAAGAGGGATCGAAACCAATCCTGACAAGATCAAAGCAATTGAGCAGATTGAAGCACCGACCCGAGTCAAGGACGTGCGTAGGCTTGCCGGCTGTGTTGCTGCTCTCAGTAGGTTCATCTCTAAGTCTGTGGAGCGTGTCCTGCCATTTTTCAAAATCTTGAAAAGGGCAGGTCCAATGAAATGGACTCCGGAAGCGGAGGCCGCGCTACAGGACTTGAAGAAATACCTATCCTCCACCCCAACACTCGTCGCACCTAAGCCACAAGAGAAGTTGTCAAGAGATCCAGCCGCAACCAACCTGTGGTTAGTGCTGCTGGTTATGGAGAGGGAGGCAGATGATGAGTCAACGATCATGCAAGCGAGTCCAAATGACAAGGTGGGGCTTTCCCGACAAGTTCTCGCCCCGCAAGGATGGACCTCACAGCAAATGCCGGAAGAAAAACAAAAGAGGATGGTGCAGCGCCAGCTTATTTTGTCGGCCTCCCCCGCAGGGGCTAGATCAAGGTACTCGTGTGCAGTGTTGCTTTTCGCCTACTCATGGCCTCGAGGAAGCTGCGCCATTACTTTCAAGCACATGAGATCACAAGAGTCACCGATTCCGCTGAAGAGAATATTGCAAAATCTGGAAGCAACGGGCAGGGTCGTTGAGTGGGCACTCGAATTGTCGAGCTTTGGCCTCAAGTTTGAAAGTACTTCAACTATTCAGAGCCGAAATACCGCAGAATTCATAGCGAATGGACGCCAACACCACTTAAGAAACCCTGTGCAGGAGCATCCCCGCAAGGAAGCCAAAGAAGAATGGATCATGTACTTCGATGGTGCCTTCGCAGTAAGGCGCCGGCAAGGGCGCATTACCTGTCGCACCCACCGGAGAGTACCTCAAGTACGTGGTCCAAATGCACTTCCCCAAGGAGCAAGCAACAAACAATACTGCAGAGTATGAAGGCTTGCTTGCCGGACTCAGGATAGCAGCAGAGCTTGGAATCAAGAAGCTTATTGTCAGGGGTGACTCGCAGCTTGTCGTCCGTCAAGTTAACAAAGATTATCAGCGTCCTTTGATGGAAGCATACATCGATGAAGTGAGGAAGCTGGAAGAACATTTCGACGGCCTACAAATGGAACACGCCCGAGATCTCGTAATGACACCGCGGATGGCCTCGTCGAATGTGTTGCACTGTTACTCAGGAACCTGTGTACTTTTGTGCTCAAGCTGACCCACCGTCCGTAACACCATCAACAGACTAAGCAAAAGAGAAAGTTGGCCATCGGGCGATTACTCTCCCAAGACAGCTTCTGGAGCCGCCGCCAAAGAAGGTCCCCTGTGATCAACACAGATTGCCGAGGAGCAGCTCGCCCAAAGAAACACTAAGGTTTGTTTCATTGAAGCAGACGCCCCGACAAGTCAGGTCCCGACACGCTTGCTGTGGGGCATCACGCTCAGGCAGAATCTCAGATTCTTGCCGTGGAAGCAGATGTTCCCGCAGCAGCATTTGCGCCTTTAGTCCTTGTCGTCGAGCCGCAGGCTCCAGCATGGGCGCAGCAAATCGTCCATTTCCTTCAGACATGGTAACTTCCCGAGGAACAAGAAGAGGTAGAGAGAGTAGCCCGGCAATCGAGTATGTACCAGTTTGTCGATAACGTACCGTACAGAAGAAGGTTCAACGGAGTGAAATTAAAGTGCATTTCCCGGGAAGATGGACAGCAGCTGTTGGCAGAGGTACACGGAGGCATATGTGGTCACCACATTGGCGCAAGGGCACTTGCCGGCAAGGTTCTCCTACAGGCTTCTTCCGCCGACAGCCTCCAAGATGCAATCGCACAAGTAACCAAGTGTGAAGCATGCCGCCCACTCCAAACAGATTCACCAACCAGCTCAAGCTCTCCAAACAATCCTTTATCCCGCCATTTTCGTCCTGGGGCTCGACATCCTCGCCCTTTTCCCCGAGCTGTCGGGGCTTTGAGTCTTGTATGTTGCAATCGACAAGTTCACGGCGGGCTCAAGCGGAACCAAGTGAGGAAGGTGACAAAGAAAATGCAGCTGTTCTTCAGTCAATTGTTTGCCGCTTCGAATCCCAAACAGATCATCACCGACAACGGCACACACCACGAGCCACACCTTCATGCAAGACGCCCAAGATCTTGGCACCAAGATTTGCTTTGCTTCCGCTGCTCACCCGAGAAGCAACGGTCAAGCGGAGAGGGCGAACGCTGAAGCATCGCGCTGGCTTAGAACCAGAACTTTCGAGAGGCTGCACAAGTGCGAAGAAATTGGATTGAGCAGCTGCCGTGGTTTTTGGTCGATCAGAAGACGCCAAATCGAGCCACCGCCGACACCCTTCGCCTCGCTTCACGGAGCGTAAGCGCTTCTCCCACGGAACTCAGATACGGATCACCACGAAGTGCTCGCTATGATGAGCTTGAGCAAGAGCAGCTATGCGATAAGACGACGCTACTGCTCCTCGAGGAGAATCGCCTTTAGGCCATTGTGCGAGCTGCTCACATCAAAGAAGCTTTGCGCCGCTATCATAGCCGCAGTTAACGCCAGAAGCCTCGAGGAAGGCGACCTTGTTCTTCGGCGGGTTCAATCCGCCAAGAATTCAAACAAGTTGACGCCGAAGTGGGACGGCCCTTATCGGGTGAAACGAGTCACTAGGCCCGGCGCTGTCCGCCTTGAGATCGAAGATGGCATTCCAGAGAGCAACTCCTGGAACATAGAACATCTTCGCAAGTTTTACCCATGAGGCGCGGTTGCCGGACCTGCTCCGCAACCACTCTCTTTGTACAAGCATTGCTGCTGCTATGCGTAACCCTTTGTACAAAACCGGCGCAGCTTCCCTGCATAAATAAAGTTCGCGTGTTTCGCACATCCCGCCAAATTTAATGCATTATCTTCCTTTTGCATATGTACCGACACTCAGGCAAGATACCACCCCGTAAGCAATAGCGCATCGTGAGGTTCCACATGATTATTTTCTTCTTTCTTCTCATAGATAGAAGATTCTGTTGGGGAACGATTAATTTCAAAATTTTTCCCACGCACACGCAAGATCATGGTGATGCATAGCAACGAGAGGGAGAGTGTCATCTACATACCCTTGTAGATCGAAGGAAGCGCTGACACAGCCAGAGTGGAAGTAGTCAGACGCCCTTCGCGATCCAACCGATCCCAGCACTCAGCATTCGTGCCTCCGAAGTTCTTAGCACACGCTCAGCTCGATGACGATCCCCGGCCCGATCCAGCAGAGTGTCGGGAAGAGTTCCACAAGACGACGGCGCAGGACGATCTTGATGTGTTACCGGCGCAGGGCTTCGCCTAAGCACTGCAACGATATGACCGAGGTGGAATTTGGTGGAAGGGGGCACCGCACACGGCTAGGGAACGATCTCAAGGATCAACTTGTGTGTCATGGGGTGCCCCCTGCCCCCGTATATAAAGGATGGAGGAGGAGGAGGCCGGCCAAGGGTTTGGCGCGCCAGGGTTTGGAGTCCTACTAGGATTCCAAGTCCTAGTAGGAGTCCATCAAGAGGGGAGGAAGGGAGAAGGAATAGGAGGAGAAGGAAAGGTGGCCGACCCCCTTTTCCCTAGTCCAATTTGGACTAGAGGGGAGGGGGGGCGCAGCACCCTTTTTCCTCTTCCCACTAAAGCCCATCAAGGCCCATTACTCTCTGTAACTCCCCTGCATTCAAAAATACCCAATCACTGAACCTTCCGATGTCCGAATATAGTCGTCCAATATATCGATCTTTACGCCTCGACCATTTCGAGACTCTCGTCATGTCCCCGACCTCATCCGGGACTCAACTCCTTCGTACATCAAAACTCATAAACTCATAATATAACCGCTATTGAAATCTTAAGCGTAAGGACCCTACGGTTCGAGAACACGTAGACATGACCGAGACACATCTCCGGTCAATAACCAATAGCGGGACCTCGATGCCCATATTGGTCTTTACATATTCTACGAAGATCTTTATCGGTCAGACCGCATAACAACATACGTTGTTCCTTTGTTATCGGTATGTTACTTGCCCGAGATTCGATCGTCGGTATCCAATACCTACTTCAATCTCAAGTATCGCAAGTCTCTTTACTCGCTCCAGAATACATCATCTCACAACTAACACATTAGTTGCAATGCTTGCAAGGCTTATGTGATGTGCATTACCGAGAGGGCCCAGAGATACCTCTCCGACAATCGGAGTGACAAATCCTAATCTCAAATACGCCAACCCAACATGTACCTTTGGAGACACTGTAATGCTCCTTTATAATCACCCAGCTTACGCCAGACGCTTTGGTAGCACCCAAAGTGTTCCTCCGAAAATGGGAGTTGCATAATCTCATAGTCATAGGAACATGTATAAGTTATGAAGAATAGCAACAAAGAACAAACTAAACTAACAGGGCTATGCTAATGGAATGGGTCATGTCAATCAGATCATTCTACTATGATGTGACCTTGTTAATCAAATGACAACTCCTTTGTCTATGGTTAGAAACTAAACCATCTTTGATTAACAAGCTAGTCAAGTAGAGGCATACTAGTGACACTGCTTGTCTATGTATTCACACATGTATTATGTTTCCTAAATACAATTCTAGCATGAATAATAAACATTCATCATGATATGTAAGGAAATAATAATAACTTTATTATTGCCTCTAGGCATATTTCCTTCAGTCTCCCACTTGCACTAGAGTCAATAATCTAGATCACATCACCATGTGATTAACATCAACAGTTCACATCATCATGTGATTAACACCCATAGTTCACATCGCCATGTGACCAACACCCAAAGGGTTTACTAGATTCAGCAATCTAGTTTACATTGCTATGCAATTAACACCCAAAGAGTACTAAGGTGTGATCATGTTTTGCTTGTGAGAGAATCTTAGTCAACGGGTCTGCCACATTCAGATCCGTATGTATTTTCCAAATTTCTATGTCAACAATGCTCTTCATTGAGCTACTCTAGCTAATTGCTCCCACTATCAATATGTATCCAGATTGAGAATTAGAGTCATCTGGATCAGTGTCAAAACTTGCATCGACGTAACCCTCACGCATTTAACCTTTTTGTCACCTCCATAATCGAGAAACATATCCTTATTCAACTAAGGATAATTATGACCGCTGTCCGTTGATCTACTCCCGCATCACTATTGTACTCCTTGCCAAAATCAAGTAGGGTATACAATAGATCTGCACACAAAGATGGCATACTTTATAGAACCTATGGCTGAGGCATAGGGAATGAATTTCATTCTCTTTCTATCTTCTCGCCGTGGTCGGGTTTTGAGTCTTACTCAATTTCACACCTTGTAACACGTGCAAGAACTCTTTCTTTGATCTGCTCCATTTTGAACTACTTCAAAATCTTGTCAAGGTATGTACTCATTGAAAAACTTATCAAGCCGCCTTGATCTATCTCTATAGATCTTAATGCTCAATATGTAAGCAGCTTCACCGAGGTCTTTCTTTGAAAAACTCCTTTCAAACGCTCCTTTATGCTTTGCAGAATAATTCTACATTATTTCCGATCAACAATATGTCATTCGCATATACTTATCAGAAATGCCGTAGTGCTCCCACTCACTCTCTTGTAAATACAGGCTTCATCGCAAGTCTGTATAAAGCTATATGCTTTGATCAACCTATCAATGCGTATATTCCAACTCCGAGATGCTTGCACCAGTCCATAGATGGATCGCTAGAGCTTGCTCACTTTGTTAGCACCTTTAAGATCGACAAAACCTTCTGGTTGTATCATATACAACTTTTCTAAAATACATCCATTAAGGAATGCAGTTTTGACATCCATTTGCCATATTTCATAAAATGTGGCAATTGCTAACATGATTCGGATAGACTTAAGCATCGATACGAGTGAGAAAATCTCATCATATTCAACTCTTTGAACTTTGTCGAAAACCTTTTTGCGACAATTCGAGCTTTGTAGATAGTAACACTACTATCAGCGTCCGTCTTCCTCTTGAAGATCCATTAATTTTCTATGGCTTGCCGATCATCGCAAGTCCACTAAAGTCCATACTTTGTTCTCATACATGGATCCCATCTCAGATTTCATGGCCTCAAACCATTTTATGGAATCTGGGCTCATCATCGCTTCCTCATAGTTCGCAAGTTCGCCATGGTCTAGTAACATGACTTCCGCAATGTGATTACCGTATCACTGTGCGGATCTTACTCGTTTACTTACGAGGTTCGGTAGTAACTTGATCTCGAAGTTACATGATCAACATCATTAGCTTCCTCCCTAATTGGTATAGTAGTCACGGGAACAGATTTCTGTGGTGAACTACTTTCCAATAAGGGAGCAGGTACTGTTACCTCATCAAGTTCTACTTTCCTCCCACTCACTTCCTTCGAGAGAAACTCCTTCTCTAGAAAGGATCCAATCTTAGCGACAAATGTCTTGCTTTTGGATCTGTGATAGAAGGTGTACCCAAACTTTTCTTTTGGGTATCTATGAAGTCACACTTCTCCGATTTGGGTTTGAGCTTATCAGATGAAACTTTTTCACATAAGCATTGCAGCCCCAAACTTTAAGAACGATACTTAGGTTTCTTGTAAACCATAGTTCATACGGTATCGTCTCAACGGATTTAGATGGTGCCCTTTTTAACGTGAATGCAGCTGTCTCTAATGCATAACCCCAAAACGATATGGTAAATCAGAAAGAAACATCATAGATCGCACTATATCTAATAAAGTGCTATTTACCTTCGCCACACCATTACGCTTATGGTGTTCCTGTGGCATGAGTTTGTGAAACTATTCCACATTGTTTTAATTGAAGGCCAAACTCAGAATCTCAAATATTTGTTTCTCGCGATCGATCAAGAAACTTAATTTTCTTGTTACGATGATTCTTCACTTCACTCTGAAATTTTTGAACGCTTCAAATGTTTCGATTTGTGTTTTATTTAAGTAGATATACCTATATCTGCTCAAATTATCTCGTGAAGTTCGTAAAATAATGATACTTGCCACGAGCCTCAACACTCATTGACTGCATACATCAAGATGTATTATTCCAATAAGTCATTGCTTGCTCTAATGTTCCGGAGAACGGTGTCTTAGTCATCTTGCCCATGAGGCATGGTTCGCAAGCATCAAGTGATTCATAATCAAGTGATTCCAAAACCCATCAAGATGGAGTTTCTTCATGTGCTTTACACCAATATGACCTAAACGGCAAAGGCACAAATAAGTTGCACTATCATTATTAACTTTGCATCTTTTGGCTTCAATATTATGAATATGTGTATCACTATGATCGAGATCCAACAAACCATTTTCGCTGGTGTGTATGACCATAGAAGGTTTTATTCATGTAAATAGAACAACAATTGTTCTTCAACTTAAATGAATAAATCAGATTGCAATAATCATGATCAAATCATATTTATGCTCAACGCAAACACCAAATAACACTTATTTAGTTTCAACACTAATCCCGAATGTAAAAGGAGATCATGATGATGATCATATCAATCTTGGAACTATTTCCAACACACATCGTCACCTTGACTTTTACTAGTTTCGCTTATTTTGTAACTCCCATTTCGAAAGTTACTACACTTAGCAACTAAACTTGTATCAAATACCGCTGGGTTTCTATAAACACTAGTAAAGTACACATCAATAACATGTATATCAAATATACTCTTGTTCACTTTGCCATCCTTCTTATCTACCAATTATTTGGGGTAGTTCCGCTTCCAAAGGACTCAGTCCTTTTGCAAGAGAAGCACTTAGTCTCGTGCTTAGGTCTAGACTTGGGTTTTTCACTTGAGCAGCAACTTGCTTGCCGCTCTTCTTGAAGTTCCCTTCTTTCCTTTGCCCCTTTCTTGAAACTAGTGGTCTTGTTAACCATCAACACTTGATGTTTTTCTTGATTTCTACCTTCACGATTTTCAAGATCACGTAAGAGCTTGGGAATTACTTCTGTTATCCCTTGCATATTATAGTTCATCACAAAGTTCTACTAACTTAGTGATGGTGACTAGAGAATTTTGTCAATCACTATCTTATCTGGAAGATTAACTCCCACTTGATTCAAGTGATTGTTGTACCTGCATAACTGGAGCACATGCTCACTAGTTGAGCGATTCTCTCCATCTTTTAGCTATAGAACTTGTTGGAGACTTCATATCTCTCAACTCGGTATTTGCTTGAAATATTAACTTTAACTCCCGAACATCTCATATGGTCCATGACGCTCAAAACGCCTTTTGAAGTCCCGATTCTAAGCCGCTAAGCATGGTGCACTAAACTATTAAGTAGTCATCATATTGAGCTAGTCAAACGCTTCATAACGCTCGTGATTCCGCCCCCCGCATTAAGTCCGCTACCTAGCGTGCATCAAGGACATAATTCTTCAGGCAAAGAATGAGGATAAACCTCATATCACGGATCCGATCCGCATCATTGCTACTAACATCTTTCAACACAATTTTCTAGGAACATATCAAAATAAACACAGGAAGCAACAACGCGAGCTATTGATCTACAACATAATTTGCAAAATACTACCAGGACTAAGTTCATGGTAAATTTAAGTTCAATTAATCATATTACTTAAGAACACCCACTTAGATAGACATCTCTCTAATCCTCTAAGTGATCACGTGATCCAAATCAACTAAACCATGTCCGATCATCACGTGAGATGGAGTAGTTTCAATGGTGAACATCACTATGTTGATCATATCTACTATATGATTCACGCTCGACCTTTCGGTCTCCGTGTTCCGAGGTCATATCTTATATGCATAGCTCGTCAAGTATAACCTGAGTATTCCGCGGTGCAACTGTTTTGCACCCGCTGTATTTGAACGAGAGCCTATCACACCCGATCATCATGTGGTGTCTCAAAGACGAAGAACTTTCGCAACGGTGCATACTGTGGAGAACACTTTTGATAATTAGTGAGAGATCATCTTATAATGCTACCGCCAATCAAAGCAAGATAAGATGCATAAAAGGATAAACATCACATGCAATCATTATAAGTGATATGATATGGCCATCATCATCTTGTGCTTGTGATTCCATCTTCAAGCACCGCTCGTGATCACCATCGCCACCGCGCCGACACCTTGATCTCCATCGTAGCATCGCTTGTCGTTACGCCATCTATTGCTATTACGACTATCGCTACCGCTTAGTGATATAGTAAAGCAATTACAGTATGCTTGCATTTCATACAATAAAGCGACAACCATATGGCTCCTCGCTAGTTGCCGATAACTTCGTTATAAACATGATCATCTCATACAATAAAATATAGCATCACGCCTTGACCATATCACATCACAACATGCCCCGCAAAAACAAGTTAGACATCCTCTACTTTGTTGTTGCAAGTTTTACGTGGCTGCTACGGGCTTAAGCAAGAACTAATCTCACCCACGATCAAAACCACAACGACATTTCACAAATAGACTGCTTTTAACCTTCTCAAGGACCGGCGAGCCACACTCTGTTCAACTAAAGTGAGAGAGACAGACACCCGCCAACACCTTTAAGCACGAGTGCTCAGAACGGTGAAACCAGTCTCGCAGAAGCGCACGCTGTAATGTCGGTCCGGGCCGCTTCATCTCACAATACCATCGAACCAAAGTATGACATGCGGTAGGCAAGATGACTTGTATCGCCCACAACTCACTTGTGTTCTACTCTGCAAAACATCAAACCATAAAAACCTAGGCTCGGATGCCACTGCTGGGAACATAGTAATTTCAAAATTTTCCCACGCACACGCAAGATCATGGTGATGCATAGCAACGAGAGGGGAGAGTGTCATCTACATACCCTTGTAGATCATAGCGGAAGGCTGACACAACAGAGTGGAAGTAGTCGACGCCCTTCAAGCGATCCAACCGATCCCAGCACCGCATTCGGTGCCTCCGAGTTCTTAGCACACGCTCAGCTCGATGACGATCCCCGGCCCGATCCAGCAGAGTGTCGGGAAGAGTTCCACAAGACGACGGGCAGGACGATCTTGATGTGTTATCAAGCAGGCTTCGCTTAAGCACCGCAACGATATGACCGAGGTGGAATTTGGTGGAAGGGGGCACCGCACACGGCTAGGGAACGATCTCAAGGATCAACTTGTGTGTCATGGGGTGCCCCCTGCCCTCAGATATAAAGGATGGAGGAGGAGGAGGCCGGCCAAGGGTTTGGCGCCAGTAGTGTGGAGTCCTACTAGGATTCCAAGTCCTAGTAGGAGTCCATCAAGAGGGAGGAAGGGAGAAGGAATAGAGGAGAAGGAAAGGTGGCCGCCCCTTTCCCTAGTCCACCTGGACTAGAGGGAGGGGGCGCAGCACCCTTTTCCTCTTCCCACTAAAGCCCATCAAGGCCCATTACTTCTCCAGAACTCCCCAGATCAAAAATACCCGAATCACTTGAACCTTCCGATGTCCGAATATAGTCGCCCAATATATCGATCTTTACGCCTCGACCATCTCGAGACTCGTCATGTCGCCGACCTCATCCGGACTAACTCCTTCGTACATCAAAACTCATAAACTCATAATATAACCGCCATCGAAACCTTGCTGCATGGACCCTACGGTTCGAGAACACGTAGACATGACCGAGACACATCTCCGGTCAATAACCAATAGCGGGACCTGATGCCCATATTGGCTCCTACATATTCTACGAAGATCTTTATCGGTCGACCGCATAACAACATACGTTGTTCCCTTTGTCATCGGTATGTTACTTGCCCGAGATTCGATCGCCGGTATCCAATACCTAGTTCAATCTCGCTACCGCAAGTCTCTTTACTCGCTCCGTAATACATCATCTCACAACTAACACATTAGTTGCAATGCTTGCAAGGCTTATGTGATGTGCATTACCGAGAGGGCCCAGAGATACCTCTCCGACAATCGGAGTGACAAATCCTAATCTCGAAATACGCCAACCCAACATGTACCTTTGGAGACACCTGTAATGCTCCTTTATAATCACCCAGTTACGTTGTGACGTTTGGTAGCAGCCAAAGTGTTCCTCCGAAAAATGGGAGTTGCATAATCTCATACTCATAGGAACATGTATAAGTTATGAAGAATAGCTACAGCAACAAACTAAACGATCAAAAGCTATGCTAATGGAATGGGTCATGTCAATCGATCATTCTACTAATGATGTGACCTTGTTAATCAAATGACAACCCTTTGTCTTTTGGTTAGAAACTAAACCATCTTTGATTAACAAGCTAGTCAAGTAGAGGCATACTAGTGACACTGCTTGTCTATGTATTCACACATGTATTATGTTTCCGTTAATACAATTCTAGCATGAATAATAAACATTCATCATGATATGTAAGGAAATAAATAATAACTTTATTATTGCCTCTAGGGCATATTTCCTTCAGATTCCTCCGCCCACAAGTTCACCCGGGGGAGGGGAGGAAGGTAGAAGCATGGAACAGGCGACGTTCAACGGAATCTAGCCTTGCCGGGACGCCGAAGACAGAAAAGCTAAGTAGCCAAAATTTGGGCCCGCTCAAATTTAAATTTCTTTTCTAGCTATAGCCCTTGAACTTTCGTGCTTTGTATGGCTTAACCTGCGCGCGAGGAATCGACTCGCAAGCTGTTATACCTCTCGCATTGTTTTCGAGCCCGCCGACAACACTAGTAAGTCAAGAATTAGCCCCGACAAGATCCTTGTCGAGGCAAGACTGCCAATGGCTGCCGATGTTCAACTCAGCAAGTGTGCTTGTTCGATAAGGTCCCTCAAAACGCAGGTGAAAGCATACAAAGGACGAACGAAATAAAGGG
This sequence comes from Aegilops speltoides, assembly GCA_021437245.1. Classification (NCBI taxonomy): domain Eukaryota; kingdom Viridiplantae; phylum Streptophyta; class Magnoliopsida; order Poales; family Poaceae; genus Aegilops; species Aegilops speltoides. The sequence continues at coordinate 23,714 of JAHHZJ010000461.1, read as the reverse complement.
GATAGCGCTAGCAAGACTATAATTAAGTTATATTACAAGAATGACTTATTATGACACTAACTAAAATTGTTCTCATAGTTAAATGGCAGCAGAAAGGAAAGGGGAAAGGAGGAGCAACCTAATCGCGGCTCCCGCCATCGAGCCTCTTAACTCGCTCACTTTATCCACGATGGGTGCGACGATGGCCCCGAGGCCTCGACATCGGCACCCGCCGCAGCTTTTTGGTGACGCGGAGAGGTCGACGTCCGGTTGCGGAAGAGGACCTTCACCAACACTTTCTCCGTAACCCCGCATGCAGACGGGCGCCATGATCATGGCCAACGCCGGATCCTTTCCGGAAGTGCCGCAGTACCGCCACCACATCCTTGAAGAAAAGCGTGAGCTTGGCGCTGGCTGGACGCTCGCTTCGTGGAATACCCGGCCCGCTAAATCCAGCTCCGCCAACTCCTCATCAATGAGCGCTGCAATGTTGACGCAGGCCTTCCGCCCGTAGCTCCACCGTGGTTTTGAGGGTGTTCTCGGCTTCGCGCCCGCCAAGAGCTCCTCATGGTCCTTGAGGTCCCTCCTCGTATATTCCTCGCTTTTGGCGCGCCCAGCTCTTTAATCCTCTCAAAGAGTTGGGCTTGCAGACGCTGTGGGCGCTACAGATCTCCTCGCGTCACGCTGGAGTGCGGTAAGCCTCGTTTTTCCTCGTCAAGGCCCGCCTACCGCCACTACTTTCCTCCAGTTTTTTCTTGGCGGCTCAGCAGCAAGGGCGAATCTTTCGCTTCTTCAGCGCCGCCAAGTGATCGTTCTCGCCGGGAGCCTCATCATGGCTGTCCAAGCACGCCTCGCTGTATCAGCTCACCATCCCGCTTAGACAGCTCCTCGGCGGTAATCCTCGCTGCTTCTTCGCCTTCGCCTTCTCCGCACGAAGGCTTTTCGCTTCATCGAAGGCGCCATCTCTCGGCAATGGACCGAGGGCCTCGTTGCGGCGGCTCTTGAGCTCTTCCGCTGCTTCTATGTCAGCCCCGCCATGCGACGAGCGCTTCCGGACACGAAGTTTCGCTTGCCGGGCGCGTAGAGCGACACCAGCTTCCGGAGCAACTCCTCCTTCGACTCATCACGCTGCCGCTTGGCCTATCGACCACCGCCAGCCCAGCAGAGGCGAGTACCTCCCATCAAATTCTCTCCTTCAACCGGGCGCCTCGAGCTCGATGCCTAGGGGAGCTTGACATACACACCGCCCGCCTTCGTATACGCTGGCTGGGCTCTTCAGAGCTCGGCGCCGTGCCAGCAGCGGAGGGATCAGCGGTCGGCACAAGACTGCGCTCTCGGCCCTCCGGCCGCCGGGCGCGATCATCGCCCTCGTGCCGGGTATTCCCCGGGGCCCTCGCCGGTGGACCCTCCGACCGCCCCTTCCTCGTGGCAGCGGCGCCATCGGTGTTCCCACGGCCGCCCCTCGGCGGGCACTCGCCTCCATCGGGTCCCCAAGGGGAACATCCGAAGGCAGGAAAGAAAAGAGATAATCAACAACCAGAAGAAAATAAAGAAAGAGCAGCAGGTTCCAAGGGAAGAACCCCGATGAGGAAGCTCACCCGCCGGACCATGAACACGGTTCCATCGCCGGGATCGCTGCCTTGCCCTTGCCGGAGACCCTTCCTTGTCTGGAGACGGCCCCACACCGGGAGTCGGCCTCGGTGGCGAGGGAGGCCGACGACGCCTGGCCGAACCCCGCTGCCTCGTGGGCCTGCTCTCCTCCTCAGATATAAAAGAGCCAACGATCAAGATGTTGGCTGAGGAAGAAGCGACCTTGCACCCCCATGACGGCGATGAATCGAGACGCCACGCCGAGGGCTGGCTGGGGCTGCTGCGAGGAGAAGGGATTGGTCTGCCAAAATGGTCTCTTGACGATCTTCTCGCTATCACGGCAGGATTGTCTTCGACGCTGACCATGGGGACTTTGGCCCTTCGCCGCTCTCCGCCAAAGTCCTGGTACGAGACATAAGTTTGGAGAAAAGTAGATTAGATACAAGACAAGCAATAAGAAAGATTGAGAGAAGGACAAGCACGGTGCGAGGAAAGCCTTACCCTCCTCTTCCTCCTCGCTGCCGCCGGAGCTCAGCGCTGAGAGATCGAACTCCGCACTTCTCTCGCACGACGTGGTGGAGGGTGGGCTCTTGCGCTTGCCGGGGCTACGACAGATCAGCGCGGCGTCCCGGAAGACCTCCGCGGCCGGGCGCTGCTCGATCCGCCATGCTGCGGCGCGCCGGCGCGTAGAACGTGGTCCCGCGACGCCATGCTGCGGGCGCCCTGTTCTCCGCCACCACCGACCCAACGAAGGCGCTTTCGGACGGAATTGGGGCTGCGCTGTGGTTTCGCGGTGGCGGGTCAGCTCAAGATGGCTGGCCGCTACGCTGCCGGCGGACTCTCGGCCCGTCCCGCCTCGACCTCTCCTTCGCCGCTTTCGCTAGCGCCTGTGGCGGCAAGGTTTGCCACCGCCAAGGCGCGCTCCGCCAGCCAGTAATCAACTCGCCATTGCGGGCGGCTGCGGGCGGCTTTTTCGCCCGGCTAGCAATATATGCTAGCTCTTCGCAAGCAGTGGCGCTGGTGAGCAGTTTCGCCATCGAGTTGATCGCCGCCCGGCGTTGTCAAAAATTGTTGTACGACTGCTAAGCAGCAGGCTCTATCCACCGTGATTTATCCCATGCGAATCACACTGCATCATCGCTACAGATGCGATCGCTACCGGGAATTGTTGCACAAAGGGACGACACCTCGCGCCAACCGAACCACTCGATGATTGGGATCATGCTTGAACATCTCCTCAACATCGCGCCGAGCTCCATGACCGTGAAGTTGAAATTGAGGCCTCGGCGCAGCCTCATGAAATCTGCCGGTCACGAACCGCCAGCAGGCCGCCTGCAGAGGGGGCGATGCGCGGCGCGGAGGAAATCCGCGCCAACCGCCTCAGGTGAGCCCGCCTGCCCGAGCCGGAGGATTCGGGTGGTGGCGACGACACTTGGCGCCGTCTGCGACAGAAGGCCCTGGGCTAAGCACGCACCACCCGAAGTCTTATGCGAGCTCGGTGAACGACGGCGGGTTGTCGCCACAGATCCAACACCACTCCGCCTCCACTGGCCCCACTTGTCGCGGAGTTCGCCTGACAAGTACACCTCCTTCATACCCATCCGGAGGTCCAGCGATTCCGGCCAGCAGCGGCTCCCTTTTCAGCCCGAGGGAGAAGTAATGACGAAGAGGGCCACAATGGGGAGGATGCCAACGGTTCTCGCAGAGATAAAGCGAAACCGCCATTGTCGAACGGGCGCTGGGGTGAAGTCAAGCAGATGAAACCCGAGGTGTTCGCGATATCACAAAGAAATCGGAAAAAGGTGGGCAGAGCCCGCAGAGAAGAACACAGGAAGAAGTAGTACCCCCGGGCACTTTCTTCGACGGAGGCCTCCGCGAATCACCGCGCGGCGCGGATGCGCACGCTTCTTCCGCCGACCGAAAAGGTAAAACTCCGCCCGCAACGCCTCCGGAGTAAGCTCGGGGAAAGAGCACTGCTTCGCAAGAAGCGCCGAGCTCCATCGCCGCCGATTTCAGCTTTTCGCGGCTCAAGCCTTCGTGAGCCTTCCCGGTTTTCGAGCCATGACGGGGAGGCGAAGGCGACGACGGCGACGGGCGCTGAGCGCTGTTTTCTCTCGATTCGGGAGACGAGGGGGGAACAGCGGAGCTTTGAGGAAGGAGCCGTGAGTGGCGAAGTGGGGAACGCCCCGTCCCCTCGCTTATAAACAGGAGATGCGAAGGCACATTTCCGGAATTAAGTATTGACCCACGCCTCCCACGACGCCGAATCGACGCGCGCTGCATGGAGAGCGCTGTGGGTGCGGAGCCTGTTGTGTGGACTAAGGCCACGCGTCTGCAGATCGCCTTGGGCCCGCCCAACAACGCCGCACTGTATGGCCCAGTTCTGGCTCTGCTGTGTACTAAAGTAGGAGGCACCTTAGTACTCCTGAACTTGTGCACGGGCGGTCGAGACCTCGCTGCAAGGCTCGCCGACGCCTGCAAGGCTCCCCACCACCCTTATCACCGCCATTCAAGAACAAAGTACCAGCCTGTAAAACTAAGGCCCCGGCAAGAGGAGCTTGTCGGAGGGCTAACCATGGCATCACCAGAAAATCTTGCCACGAGCCCCGCTACGCTACCGCAGTTCCAAAGGTCGGGCAAGCTTGCCGACGACGAAGGGATCAAGGGCAAGGCACTTGCCACGGCAAGGTTGCCACCCAACTCCAACAAGACCGCGTGACGCGGCCATCACCGTGCCATCCCAAGAGCACGTGGCGGGTACTACGCAACCATGCAGAGCGAGGTGGCAAACGGAGCCGACAAGGGCGCCGCCTTGGCACCCGGAGGCTCACCTAACGGTCACTCCACCTGACTGTTATTAACGGACGGCATTTAATGCCCTTGTCCCCGCCGCCGAGTTAGGTAGGGCAATCACAGCAATCGCTGTACCAACCCGCGCTTTACGCTTATACCCCCTCTTCCCACGCTGCCACCGTGGGTACCCCTTCAGACTATAAAAGGGAGGCCCATGCGCATGTAGAAGGGGTTCGTTCATTCGACACCCGCAACACCACCATATGCTCGCACGCTCGAGCTAGATTCTATAACAACTCAGAGCGTAAGTAGGTGTTATCTCCCGAGAGCCCCGGGTTGGGTAAAGATCGCCTGCCTCCTCGCTGCTCGACCTCGATCTGCTCACATGCCCTCGCCCGGCCGAACTGTAGGGCCCCGAGTGCCCCATAGGTGCTCGAGGCCACGGCTACGCTGTCTCGACCCCGACACCAGAGGCTCACTGGCTCTCTCTACTCTTAATCTAAAAAGACAGTAAAATAAAGGAGGAAAAGAATAAGAGAGAAAGAAAAGGAAAGAAAGAAGAAAAGGTTTAGAGGAAGAATTTAAGATGCAAGTGGTAATTTTCCTGACTCGCAAAAAATATGCTCTGCTCCAAGAAAATAGAAAGAGGCATGATTGAAAGATTTAATTCAAACACATTTGAATTTAATTCAAATGGGTTTGAACTAGGAATAGGATTCCGCAGGTCCAAAAATGTTCGGATTTTTGTGAGCTCCTAAAATGACTTAAATAATTTAGAGCAAGGTTTGGAGACCAACTTGAAGCAGAAAAGGAATGAAATTATTTTGCAAGTGTGTTATGGTTAATTCCAAATCAATGAAATAATTTTATTGTAGCTCCCTAATAATATTGAGAGGTTTTAATATGTTATAAAGAGAAATCACGAGTGAATTCCCTCGATTTAAATGGACCAAAGATCCATGCCATTTATTTAGTTGAGTTGCAAAAGATTTATGAGATGATGACATGATGACATGATGCAATGCAAAAATAAAAGGGCAGACACAAATGAAACACACGGCGAAACCCGGAATAGCTGGAAGTCTTCTGGAGCGTCGGTCTCGGGGCGTTACACAGCTAGCAGGGTGAGTATTCATTTATTTGTGCATCATAAAGAGGCACTTCCGGTGGGTCCGAGCTGACAGCGGGGGGAACATTTTTTTCACGAAATACGGTGCCCCGTCCGATGGATCCCAGCAGTAAGGGGGTAAACTTTTTTTCCATGAAATAAGGTGGCTAATCCGGTGGGTCCCTGCTGTCAGGTGGAGGAATAATTATTTTGCGCATAATAAGGAGGCACTTCCTTCCGGATGCCGTCGACCCAGCTGTCAGCCTCTCCATGTAGAGTACTCTTCTGATGGAAGTCGGTTGTTGACCATGTTGACCACGCTGCGCCGAGAGCACCAGGGCGGTGGACGATGGCGAGGCCTAGGAAGGGGACGACGCGGAGCCGGGTAAGACGCAACAGTGGAAGCCCACGCGAGAGGAGTACGAGGGTTCACCGTTCTGGCCAAGTGTGAGGATGCCATCGTCAGAGAATAACAGGGGTGGGTGAGTGGAGGGATGGCCTGCCAATGTGGGAGTAGTATGGGGGCTGAGGCTCACGCGGCAAGACAGCCGCCACGGAGGCAGGAGCAGGCGGCACGACCGGCGCAGCTTTGGGCGATCGGACCATGAAGACCAGAGGTAGAAGAAGCACCACGGCTGCTGAAGGACATCATAAGGTCACCGAGCTAGAATCGCTCATATTGACTAATTTGACAAAGCCCTCCATCCCTCACCAACTTAGTAGGCCCATTAAGTCAGCCTCCCACTAAGGTGGGCCCCACCAGGTGGGGAGTATACAATTTTGTGCGTAATAAAGAGGCACTTCCTCAGGGTCCGAGCCGACAGCTGGGGAACATTGTTGTCGCGAATACGGTGGCTCGTCTGTGGGTCCCAGCAGTGGGGGAAACGTTTCCATGAAATAAGGTGGTCTGGCCCCTGTGGGTCCTCGCTGCCGTGGAGGAATAATTATTTTATGCTGTAATAAGGAGGCACTTCCTTGCGTCATTGTGGACCCAAATTGTCAGCCTCCCCATGTACAAGACGCTCGATGGAAGTTTGTCGCCGACTATGCCGCACCGAGAGCACCAGGGCGGTGGACGACGGCAAGGCCTAGGAAGGGATGACGCGAGCTGTGGAAGACGCAGCATGAAGCCCGCCATGAGAGGAGTACAAGGGTTCACTGTTCGGCCATGGTGTGAGGCTGCCATCACCGAGAATAACAGGGGGTGGGTGAGTGGAGGGATGGCCTGCCAGCGGTGGGAGTAGTATGGGGTGGTGAGGCTTCAAGGCAAAGACAGCCAACCACGGAGGCAAGAGCAAAGCGGCACGACCTCGCCTACGCTTTGGGTGGCTGGACCAAGAAGACCAGAGGTTGAAGAAGCACTCCGGCCGTTGGATGGACATTGTACGGTCACTAAAGCTAGAATCATTTATATTGACTAAGTTGACAAAGCCCTTGGTACGCTCGAACTTAATAGTCCCACAGGTCAGCCTCCGAAACGGTGCGCCCCAGATGTCAGGGGGAGGAATCATTTTCTGGGCGGCCGAAGCTAAGAATATCCGAGATTGAAGAACAAGCATGACATCCGTTGGATAGACATCCAATGGCCACTATCGCTAGAACTGTAGGTCGATTATAATAAGTTGACAAAGCCTTGCATACACGCCAACTTATTTTTTTAGGGATGCGTTATTTAGTAGGCCCACAAGTGTGTGGCGTAGAACTTATAGCCCATTTATGCTTTTGTAAGAATGTACAACCCATTTTTGAATTCTAATGGAATTTACAACAGCCCATTTATAGTTTGTTAAAAGTACAACCCATTTTCTAGCTAGGACAACGACAATAATTTCAACCAACCGCTGAAGAAAGAATTCAATAAAATTTCCCACATTTTGATGGGATCCAAATATTTTTATCCCAAATTTCTACTCGGATTAAATATAAATTTGTATTACGTAAAAATCCAACGAAACATTGCGCGCGCAACAATGAAAATTCAAGATTATCAAAATCCATAAATAATATTTTATAAACTAATTTCGTGTTTGGTGCATTTTTTTTATAGTTACTGCCCAGTTTTTACAATTACATCCCATTTATTATTTTTTAAAGACCATTTTCCTGTTAAGCCTAATGCATCCCTCCTAGGAAAGATTTGCAGCCAACAAGTAAGAACAACAAGTCGACCTTGCCCGGTATTCTCAAAAGACATATAGCTAGGCTAGCAATTTTCATCTTGAAAAAATTAGTATCTCGGCTGGATATCCTGCCCGGCTAGACAGCCACAGCCCGCCCAGCTAATACCCCGCCTCCTCCTCAACAACAACGTAAATCATCGCCAAGAAAAACTCAGAGTGCTCACGCCTCAAAAACACAAATACCGCCGAGCTGCTTGGTCCCAAATTGCCGCCACACCTTGTGCAATTCTCTCGCTTATATTGACTTCATAGTTTGACAATGGTGTGGGACCGTGATGTCGTGAAACCCGAGAAAGCAAAAAAATATAGTTGTACATAATAAGGAGGCACTTATGCATATACAGCCTATGGCCGAGTGGGTCCCTAGTGTCATCCAAATAAAATAAAGTCATCTCCTGAATCCTCGTGTTTGTTGACCATGTTAACAATGCTCGCGCCATGGCGAGCACGCAACAACTCAAGGACAACGGAGAGGGCCTCGGGGCCCTACGGAGGTCCGATATCGCTTCGCTTCATTCAGAAGCCAGATCATCGGACACCTATGAGCACCTTCAAGAAACTAAGACGGCATGAAACGGTAAGGCCGCGCTTGGGAGCTCTGGTTTATTTCAAACCTATATTAACATACAAGTGTAATTTACTCATCATCAGAAACAATGCATAAAATACAAGCGTAATGAAACCGAGGGCCCGAGGTCTGTAAGTAAAACCGTAGGGTTACGAGTGTAATTTGAGAGACCAGTGTATATTTTACGAGCATCGCTATATGGACGACATTACCAGACGATACATGCACGATGTGCGATTATGCCATCCATGGGCAAGGCTGAAACAGCAGCTAACGGTTGATTAACAATCGTCCGAGTGTCGCTCGCGCTTTTATTGTGTGTGAAGTACTTCGATATTTTACTAGTCGAATCGGGTAAACTGGCAGTGCTTCACGAGACCATCCGCTTAATTTACAAGCGCCAGTTTTACAAGCGCTTTTGGTTGGAAAACGATGATCCAATCACGCCTAATATCATGAGTTGGTCGGAAGATCATATGGTTTCACGCCTAACCTACCCGACATGTCGACATATGAATGAAACATCGACGATGAACTTCTTACGCGACAAAAACAATGTAAGAGGATGATCTTCTTCACAAGCAAATCACTAGCATTAGTTGCAAAACAATACGAAGCATTATTCTCGTGGAGGCACGTGAATAGCTCGTGATGCCGCATGCCACAACATTCCAAGCTCAACTTTTGCAATCAAACACAAGGCCCGCATTACATAGACAATATTCGTAACAAACTCTAACACAAGAATATCTCAGCAGAGTAACTATTTACTTTAAACCGAACACGTGAATAGGAAAAACACTCAACGCTGCTCACAGCAAGGGCGTCCCACTCAAAAATATCAAATGCATGTCTTCTGGCTAACATCAATGAGAAAAATTTTGACAAGGTTTTCCAATTCCAATATAATAAACTAACGTCTTCTTGCTAACATCAATGATTAAACTTTGACAAGCTTTTCCCATTCAAAATATGTAATGCCTATGATCGTGGAGTCACTACTAGGGAAAAGCCTATACATAGAATCTTAGCACCATCGCGGCTCAAAAAGGAGCGCTGCTGCTAACTAGTAGTAGCGTGTGTGTGCTGGAAACTCGCTGCTGATAAGGATTTAGCAAGAGCGCCGGCTTAAAACGCTACTGCTACAAATATCGACCGTGGTGTTCACCTAACTCTAATTAGCAAGAGCTGTCAGCAGGAACCGCGCTAACGCTAAGTCTGTAGTAGTAGCGCCGCTTTTTCGAGATTGTGTTGTAATTTTCAAATTGCCACACTTTTTTGTCCCTCATAGCAGTAGAGCCAGATCCCAAAGCGCCGTGCTGTTACATTCCCTTAGCAGCAGCTGCTTACATCCCAAGGCCATCGCTAACCCGCACTAACCCACCACCTTTCCCCACCCGTCCCTCCCTCCCCCCCTCTCTTCCCTTCCCCCACCTCCCCCTCCCCTCCTCTCTTCCCTTCCCCACCTCCACCACATGCTCCCACTCTCACTCTTCTTCTTCCTCAATACTTCTCCCCATTACTCTCTCTTCTATCCACCTTTCTCTCTCTTCATTACTCCTACCTAACTACACCACCTCCATTAATGCATCTCCTTTCTTTTTCCTTCCCACTCCACTAGTTGAAGTTGTCTCCTCCCAAATTAGGTAGCTAGGTAGATGTAGGATTTAGTTAAGTGACCTGTTTGCCCCCTAACTAGATCTATCTTTGTCAAGAAGAGCTTTGTGCACTTTTGATCTCCCTACAACATCATCTCACTACTAGGGAAAAGGCTATCGCAGCTGCTGGTTTTAGATGATCAAGAGGCTGGCACCAAGGCTTCCTAATAAGGCACTACAGCTAACTCATAGCAAGAAGAGTTGCAGTAAGATCAAGGCCATCGCTACACAAGTGTAGCAAGAAGCATGTTAGAGGAAGCTCGCTATCGCTTAGTAGCGCTTAGCGCTGTTTGGCTGGACGCGCTACTTCTATTGAGGCGCTGTCGCTAACTTTTATACACTCGCCATCGCTAATTTAAGTAGTTTTTTTGGCATATTTGTTTTGTATTTGAACCGCTTTGTAGAAGAATCTTTAGGACATAGAAATGCCATCATGATACACATACAAATGCCTCATGAGACCACAAATGTAATCATAGCATGTACATACAAATAGTCTCATCATAATCATCATCCAACACAAAGTGATATCTTGTCATCATCTCAAAAATAGCAATACATGCAAGTCTCAATACTTGCAACTACAACAACGCTATCCATCTAAACAAAGGTATACGCAAGAAGTGCTATCACTATGAGTGAGAGCGAACTATGCAAAGACATGAGGTGGCGGTTACGAGTCCTCTCGCGCTTAGCGTGAACCTCAAGTAACTAGCTTCTCCTTCTTGTCTTTTTGAAGTTTTATGTCCGGCGCCAGGAACCCATTCACTTGCGCCGACACTCATGCCACTCGTGTACACCCCGAACCTTCCCTTTGTACACCATATAGCATTTCCATCTCGCCATCAAGAAACTAGGTACCGTAGTATGATGCATGTTCATGAAGAGGATGTACAATCATATATATGCAACAAAATATACTAGAGCAACACCAAAAAGAAAGGTTAGCAACTAGATGCAACATATACAAGACGCAAATTAATTAACTAGAGGTACGCAGGTCATCGTGACGAAACTAACAAAGTAGCATTACGCATGTTCGGCAGGACCGTAACATCACAAAGTTTCATCGCTACGTAAAGTATACAAGTTCAACCGACACATATCATCATCATCGCATCATAAATCACTAGAAGTTCCATCCTTCCATATCATCGAGGACTAACCCTAGCTTCTTGAACGGGCGGAGGTCTAGACGCTGCATGCCTATGTGAGTTCGGACGCCACCGCGATATAGGGCCGTGGAACATCCTTTCATCGATTTACTTCTTTCATGATGATCGCCGCAATGTCGCTTGGATGCTAAAGAAGTCATCTCTAAGTCTATAATTCGCTTCTCCATGAGATTCTAGCCACTTGTGGATATGATCATCATTTCGCCGTTAATGCGAAGTTTTTGGTGATCCGTGTTGAACTGAATAATGAGATGGACGCTGTAGAATCCATCCTTCTTGCTTGGTTTTGGGACATGGATGCAGGAGAAGTTAGTTTTATGCGCGAAACCCATCTTCTTGTTCCTTTGTTTCTTGATATGCACGTACACCTCTAAAGCTCAAGCCTTGGAGAGCATCATCTAGAATATTCATTATGTGGGTGTAGTCCTTTTCTCGTAGTATCCGGAAGGGTCAAAATACACGGCGGGGAGACTTGCGTAAAGAATGATAAGGACGGCGCGCCTGCTGCTGGGGAAAAGACACCTCAAATTATTGCCCATATGAGAGAGAAGGAATGATTGAAATGTACGAAAGGGTTGTCCGAACTGACTTATTTTGGATGATAAGGCACGGGACAATTTCCCGTCCTTATTCTCTACCATGAAGTTTTGGAGGTACTCCCAGTAGTTTCATCGCTCAAAGTCGCCGAGACTCAAGAAAGACTCGTGCATGTAGTATGGATCCGCCACACAGATTTGCGAGACTTTTTCACTCTTCATGACGGAGCTCATATGTAGCGCAAAAAGGCGACAATAGTAAAATCGCCGCTTTGTTAGAAACATCTCAAAGATATGGTCAAACCGCAGGAAGAACACCTCCGGGCCGTGTGTCGACGTAGCACTTCCCTCGTGCACACGAGCCGTATGTCGGATATCCCGGATCCTTTGAGGCTAGAGTTTCTCACGACAAAGACATGGTCGTGCAGCACCCGAGATCCTCGATAGTGCCTCCAATGTAATGCATCATCCGCTGCTGTGCTCTTGCTTGTTTGGAGGCGCTACTCTTCCCAATCACTTCCTCTCCTTTTTCTTGTTTCAGCTAGCATCGCTCGCCTGTCACACCATACGCTGCTTGTATTGAGGTAATCCATAGGGTCGACTTGCCTCATCATCCATTCTCTCGAGATGGAACATGACCGCACCTTTCACTTAGTAGCAAAATCATTTCGTGCAGGGTACACGCCTTCGAATACATCATCCTGAAGTCATGCTCCAAGCTGCTGTGTTTCTTGCTTGTTTGGAGGCGCCCCGCAGCACTACCTTCCCCAATCACTTCCTCTCCTTTTTCTTGGGCACACCTTCCGCATCTTTCCTAACCCCCCCCCAAGTGTTCCCTGGCAGCATCAGACCCCTCCCGCCTCGGGCTAGTTGAGCTTGTGTTGAGGCGACATCTTTAGGGCGGTCATGTGAGGATTTCATGAAGAGAGACCTTGCAATCCATGGTACGACCCTACCCGGCATATCATCCATATCCTCATTAGCAAGCTGTAGCGATAGCCCGATTCGTCATATGGTTGACTAATCATATCTATGTCACAGATATATTGCATCATACGCTGCTTGTATTGAGGTAATCCATAGGGTCGACTCATTGTGACGCCTCATCATCCATTCTCTTGTTTCTTGACGAGATACTTCATCATCATCGCCATCTTCCCTCATTGGGTTGCCATATCGATCATAGTCTTCCTCTGCTGGCTACTCCATCCATTCCAATGATGTTCCTTTTGTCTCTCCTCACGGCTATAACACGGCTGGGATTGCGCTGGTCATTATGAAGAAGGATTGTGTCATCGTGTTTAGCGTGGTACCCATGGTTTGTTTTTCGCGATAGCGCTTCACGGTAGCTTCTTGGCATCGGGTATAGTCATGGTAGTGAACATCCGCTTTCTTTCGACATTCTAGCCCATCCGACACGGAACATCATCATGTTGTGCAGTCCCAGTAGTCAAGCTCCCAGATCTCCTCGAATTCTTCCATAAAATCGCTTTAGTACAGCTGCTGTCGCCGCCGGTCATGCATTCCATATCACACCCGAGTTCTCGATCATCACCGCCCATATCTTTTGCCTCGTAGAACGTGTATCCGCTGATATCATGCGCATGATAGGTTACGAGGGTGGGCGAGGGGGCCATGTGCTAAGGCGATATGAGCAATCCGTCCCTAGAGCCTTCCTCCGGGGATTAGCAATAATATGCTCTTTGAACCAATGCAGAAAGTGGAGTTATGCTCTCAGTAAATTCGGCATCTGCCTTGCATACCCCCGCACGACATTTCTTGCGATAATTTCTTTGTGCAAAGGCCAATGAAGGATCTACCTCGTTAGGTGTTGTAGCACTACCAAGTTTGCCTCTCGTCAAAGTCGGCGCAGCCGATCCGAGTATGCCACGTGCGCTCCTCGCGATCATTGCAAAGTGACCATCTCCTTCGAGCCTCCCATCGTGCTTTGTTAACGGGCAAACTAACACTAACACCAAAGTGGCTGGTGCGCGTCATATAGAAAATTTTCACAGAAAGAGATGCACTATTGTGCCAAATAGCCCCGGACGATGCTTCCATCCGGACGAGACATGTTACGTAATGAACTTTGATGATCCCATTCATCCTCTCAAACGCATCATGTTGTGCAGGAATGACGGCCCTGTGTCTATTATGTCATCCACAATATGGACACACAGATGCACCATCACGTCGAAGAACGCGGGCGGAAGTACATCTCAAGCTCATCTCAAGATCACAACGATCTCTTCCTGTAGCCTTTGGAGCTGCTTCTCATCGATCGACTTTCTAGAGATGACGCCGCAAAAGTTGCAGAGACTAATACATGTCACGGCGCATGTTTGTCCATTATCCCTCTAAGGGCACAGTAGTATCCGCATATCATCACATGACACCATATGACTTCATCCCGCTGAACCTTTTCTTGTCCGTGTCTAGATATCTCGCTTATCCTCGCCACAAGAATCGAACTAACTTTCACTCCGGTGAGGCACTTAAAGAATTGATTGATCTCAGGCCGACTTAAGGTGAAGCAAGAGGGGGGCAATAATCTGCTTTCTTTTATTTTCTTGCCCTTCTTCTCCGTGCTCGTACTCGCTCCGCCTCCTGCCTCTCGTCTAAATTTTATGGGCGGCATGTGCATCTTCCCTGATTTTCAAATTTGTAAGTCTTTTCTTGCCTTTGGCCCATCTCTTGGTCTTATCCGACATGTTCATTAGTGTTGCGAGCATGCCCTCAAGAACATTCTTACGTATATGCATTTGATCAAGGCAATGAGTTGTATCGAAGTTTGCAGCAGCATCAAGTCCCGCAACACGCACCTCGCTTCCATACCTTCAAGAGCGGCCCGTGCCTTTCATCGCTCTTCCCGTGCAGGGCACTCCTTCCAGCTTTTTCAACAGCTCATCGATTTCGCACCGCCTCCGCTTACGTGGAGGTCCTCGGCTGCGTCGTGACCATTGAATATTCCACGGTTTCTCCACGGTCGTCTCCGTTTCGCCATCTTCGATGCCCCATGTACACGATTTTCTCCCAGACCCGCCATCTTTCCTTGACGTTAGCTGCCGAGACGCTGTATAATCCATGCAACGCTGCATCCGCAATATCCATGGCACACCTGGCTCGCCACATATCCGTGAATCGAGATAGTCCTCGCGATCGCCGTGGATCAGCGCTGGCTTCATGTTGAACAATACTCACCTTTTGCCGGGCGCCCCATGTCTTGGCCGGTGTTTTCCATAACGTGTCTAACTCCTCTTGAAGTAGCCCCCAGACAAAGTTAATATGATTTCGTTGTTTCGCCCCTTGAATAAGCATGCTCATGTGAATGTATTTCGATTTCATGCACAACCGTGGGGAGGTTGTACATCCATACAAACACGGGCCATGTACTATGGTTGGTGTTCGTTGCTGCTAAACGGATTCATGCCATCGGTACACGCGCCGGAGCACGATGTTCCTTGCATCACATTCAAAATACCGATAGAAGCTGTTCAACGCCTCCACCGGCTTCCATCCTTCACGTGTCTCGCTACCTTTGGATCATCTCCATCTTCGGCTTCTTCCTCTCCGCTGTACAACAGATTAGCTTTTGCTTCCTTGGGATCTACAAAATACCTCCGAGACGGGAGGATCGGTAAGTACCATACAACTTCTAGGGACATTTCTTCCTACGCCTTCTTGTATCAAGAAGCATTGCACATCTCGACAGCTTGTTTTTTTCCGCTGTTTCCTTCCGATAAATTATGCAATCGCTGATGCATGCATGGTATCTAACGTGTGGCGATCAAGAGGGCACACGATCTTCTTTGGCCTCATCAACACTAGTAGGACATAGATTACCCAAGGGAAGAACATCCTTTAGGTACTTGAGATGCTCATCGAGGCTAGTGTCGGTCCATTTGTTTTTTTAGCCTTCGCCTTCATGAGTTGGAGCGTGAAACTCAACCGGTCACCTCAGATTGCAAACCATCATACAATGGAGTGTTCGAAGTCTACCACCACCTTGCTCCTTACTTAGCCCTCTCTCTCTAGAAGCAGCTCTCTCAAGATTGCCTCATTGGGGGCTAATGCTTGAACATGAGGGTCCCGCACAATTGAACTTAGTACCAACGAACTCAAGGCGTGGAGTCCATGTCGCCTTCTCCGCACATGTCCGCCTCTTCTCCTCCGCTTATGTCCGCCCCTTCGCCGCCATGTCCCGCCTCTTCCCCGCCATTATCGATCATCTCTTCGCCTTGCCTCGCGGTCATCATTGCTCTGCCTGCCAGGCATCCTCAACATCGCTATCCTCATCTTCAATTATCCACCGAGTATAGCCATCCATGAAACCAAGTCATGAGCAAAAGTATCATCGACCACACCATCGCCATGGGGGTCGAGCCAACTATTCCTTTATATTTTCGACTACGTACATAAAACCTCTGTCCGGTATTTCTTTCATGTCCCGGCAATCACGTACTTTCACAACCACCTCGCCCACCATCGCTCCAACCGACCATCGCCAACTCGCACGGTAATAATAAAAAATTGATTATAAAAATGCATGCATGCATCAAAGTCATAAAAAATTGGCATGACCTTCCCAAAATGGGACATATATGGATCTAGAGTTTGCCCGAATTCGCTGAAACGGAAATAAATCGACATTTCTGGCAAAACATAGGCAACTCAAAAGCACAATTTACAAGGCCAACTCATGCCACATGCATAATTTCCACAAACATATCACACACACATAAACACATTTCCATTTTGCAAAAGCATGAAATTTTCATCACCTCTATCTCGACGAGATCAAGCACATGGAGATGATGATGTTGTAGGAGATCAAAAAGTGCACAAAGCTCTTCTTGACAAAGATAGATCTAGTTAGAAGGCAACAGGTCACTTAACTAAATCCTACATCTACCTAGCTACCTAATTTGGGAGGAGACAACTTCAACTAGTGGAGGGGAAGGAAAAGAGAAAGGAGATGCATTAATGGAGGTGGTGAAGTTATGTAGGAGTAATGAAGATAGAGAAAGGGGGATGTGAGAGAGAGAGTAATGGGGAGAAGTATTGAGAAGAAGAAGAAGAAGAGGAGAGTGGGGAGCATGTGGTGAGGTAGGGGGAAGGGAAGAGAGGAGGGGAGGTAGGGGAAGGGAAAAGAGGAGGGGAGGGAGGGATGGGTGGGGGAAAGGTGTTGGTTGGTCCAAGTTAGCAGTGAGCGCTGAGTCGGTTATACGCGCTGGCAGTATATTTAGCAACAGTTACGCTTATAACGGCACGTCATATCGCTAATCGGGACAAAAGTTGTGGCAATTTGAAACTTACCAAGCAGCTTATCTCGGAAAAGCGCTGCCATCACTACTATTATTTTTAGCAAGTAGCTGCTTCATGCTAACGCGCCACTGCTACTTAGAGTTAGGTGAACACGGCCGTCGATATTTGTAGCAGCTGCTTGGTCGTAGAAAGCCGCCATCGTGCTAAGTCCTTTATCAAAGAGCCGAAGTTTACGTAACATCGCTACAACTGTTAGTTAGCAGCAGTGCCCATTTGAATCGCGCTGCTGGCAGATTCTTGTATAGGCTTTTCCCTTGTAGTGTTCTCCACTGCGTGCTCGATCTCGATCGAGATAGAGGTGATGAAAATTTCGCGTTTTTGCAAAATGGAAATATGTTTATGTGTGTGTGATATGTTTGTGGAAATTGTGTGTGTGGCATGAGTTGACGCTGCTAAATTGTGCTTTTGAGTTGTTTGTGTTTTCAATAAAAGTCAATTTATTTCCGCTTTCTTAATTCCGGCAAACTCTAGATCCATATATGTCCTATTTTAGGAAGGTCATGCCCAATTTTTTTATGACTTTGATGCATGCATGCATTTTTATAATCAATTTGGTTATTATTACAGTGCAGAGTTGGATTATGGTTAGTGGAATGATGGTGGACAGGTGGTTATGGTCGGCGTGCAGACATGAAAGAAAACAACCGGATGAGGTTTTATGTCCGTCGTTTAAATGCAAAGGAATAGTTTGGCTTAACCTCCCATGACGCATGGTCGTGGTCGGGCGCACTCGCCGCGACTGGTTTCATGGATGGCTATACTGGTTGATAATTGAACATGAGGATGACGATGTTGAGGATGCCAACGTAAGGTGTAATGATGACACGGGCAAGACCAAGAGATGATCGATAATGGCGGGCGGAAAGAGGCCTACATGGCATGCGTAGAGGGCCCGACATGGCGGAGGAGAAGGGCCGGACATGGCGGCGGAGAGAATGACATGGACTCCACGCAGCAGAGTTCGGCTCAGCATTAAGATCAATTGTGTGGGACCTCATGTTCAAGCATTACTTGCAAGGAGACGAAAATCGAGAGAGCTTCTTCTATAGAGGAGGCTAAGCTGGAGCAACCGTGGTAGACTCAACACTCCATTGTATGATGGTTGCAACCGGAGGTGACCCGCTTGAGTTTCACGCCCAACTCCTCAAGAAGACGCTAAAAAGAAATGACCCACACTAGCCTCGATGAGCATCTCAAGTACCTAAAGGATGTTCTTCCCATGGGTAATCTATGTCCTACTAGTGTTGATGAGTCCAAGAAGATCATGTGCCCTCTTGATCTGCCACACGTTAGATACCATGCATGCATCAACAATTGCATAATTTATCGGAAGGAGCATATGAAAAAACAAGCTGTCCGTGTGCAATGCTTCTCGATACAAGAAGGCCGGGAAGAAATGTCCCCGTAAAGTTGTATGGTACTTATCGATCACTCCCCGCCTCCGTGAGGTATTTTGTAGATCCCAAGGAAGTTAAGTTAATACGCCGCACGCCGGAGAGGAAGAAGCCCGACGATGAAGATGATCCGTCGAGACACGGAAGGATGGAAGCTGCGGAGAGCGCTGAACAACTTCTATCGTGGATTTTGTATGCGATGCACGGAACATCATGCTCGCGGTAGTACAGATGGTATGAATCCGCTTGGCAAACCGTAACACCAACTATAGCATATGGCCCTGTTTGTATGGATGTACAACTCTCCCCGGTTATGCATGAAATTGAAGCACATTCACATGAGCATGCTTATTCAAGGGCCGAAACAACCAGGAAATAATATTAATTTGTATCCGGGCTACTTCTAAGAGGAGTTAGACACGTTATGGAAAACACCGCCAAGACATGCGACGCCAAAGAAAGGTGAGTATTTCAACATGAGAGCCACGCTGATCACTTACAAAGGTGACTATCTCTGTTACGGATATGAGGCAGTGCCAAAAGTGCTATGGATATTGAGGATGCACGCGTGCATGGATGATACGATCGCCTCAGCTAACGCCAAGGAAAGATGATGGGTCTGGGAAAATCGGTACATGGGGCATCGAAGATGGCTTGAACAGACGGCCCATGCAGTAAACCGTGGAGATCTATTCAATGGTCACGCTTGAGAATCAAGGACCTCCACGTAAGCCGAGCGGTGCCGAATCGGCGAGCTGTGAAAAATCGGAAGGAGTTCCCCACGCCGAGAAAGACGATGAGAAAGGCGCCGAGCTGCAGCCGAAGGTATGGAAGACGTAAGTCTGTGTTCTCGACTTGGAGTATGTGCACAAACTCGACACACCCTATCGCCTTTGATCAAATGCATATCTCAGTAAGAATGTCCTTGAGAGCTTGCTTCGCAACACTCATGAACATGCCTGATAAGACCAAGGATGGGTCAAGGCAAATAAAAGACTTGCAAGATTTGAAAATCAGGAAGATCTACACATGCCGCCCCCATAAATGTCGCACGAGACAAAGACGGAGACAGAGGCACGGAGAAGAAGGGCAAGAAAATAAAGAAAGAGGATTATTGCCTCTTCTTGCTTCACCTTAAGCCAGGCTAAGATCAATCACTTTTTAAGTGCCTTACCGGAGTTAAAGTTAGTTCCGCCATCGTGGCAAGATAAGCGTATATCTAGACACGGACAAGATAAGGTTCAGCCGGAGGAAGTCTCATGACTGTCTGCGTGATGATGATGCAGATATCACCTATCATTGCCCTTAGAGGGATAATGGACAAGCACGCCCATGGCACGCTTATTGGTCTCCGCAAATTTTTTGACATCATCTCTAAAGTCCACCGCAGGAAGCAGCTCCAAAGGCTACAGGAAGAGATCACAGATATCGAATGAGCTTGAGATGTACTTCCACCGCTGCTCTTCGGACGTGATGGTGCATCCGTGGTGTCCATATTGTGGATGACATAATAGACCTCGGCCATCATTCCCGCATAAAACATGATGCCGCTTGAGAGGATGAATGGGATCATCAAAGGATTCGTTCAGAACATATGTACCGTCTGTATGGAAGCATCGCTCTAGGGCTATTTGGCACAAGAGTGCATCTCTTTCTCAGAGAATTTTGTATATGGCGGCAGACCAGCCGTACCGGGTGTTAGTGTTGGTTATCCCGCAATCGCTAATGATGGGAGGCTCAAGGAGATGGCATCACCGCAATGGTCCGCAGGGAACCGCACGCGGCATACTCAGATCGATGCAGCGATTTTGACAGAAAGCAAACATGGTAGTGCTACAACACCTAGATGAGGTAGACCTTTCGTGGCAATCGCACAAAGAAATTATCGCAAAGAAGTATCGTGATCGGGGTATGCAGTGATTGACACCGGGTTACTAGAGAGCACAACTCCACTTTCCCGCATTGGTTCAAAGAGCATATTATTGCTAACTCCGGAGGAGGGCTCTAAGGACGGATTGCTCATATACGCTTTTAGCACATGGCCCTCGCCCAACCTCGTGAATCTATCGTGCATAATGATATCAACGGATACACGCTCTACACGGAGGCCAAAGATATGATACAAAGTGATGATCGTAACTCGTGGGTGACGGCGAAATGCATGACCGGCAGTGACAACGCACAACCGAACAATTTTATGGAAGGGTCGAGGAGATCCGGGAGCTTGACTACTCGACTGCACAACACGACGATGTTCCGCGGTCGATGGGCTAAGAATGTCGAAAGAGAAAGCAGGATGTTCACTACCATGACTATACCCGACGCCAAGAGCACTACTGGAACGCTATCGCAAAAACGAGCCATAGGGTACACGCCAAGCACGTGACACAATGCTTCTTCAGAATCTCACTCCATGTAATCCCAGCCATGTTGTCGTGGAGGAGAGGCAAAAGGAACATCATTGAATGGATGGAGTCGCCAACGAGGAAGACTATGATCAGTATGGCAACCCAATGAGGGAAGATGACGATGATGATGAAGTATACGCTAAAAGAAGAATCATTACTACATTACCTAAGAAAATCGCACTCCATGGAAAAGGCAAAGTCACAATGAGGGGCTAATTAGTCTTCGACTTAACAAGAAGGGAAAGAAGCTGACTCAAAAACGAAAACGTCAAAGACCGAGGAAACGTATGTTATCGGGTCCAATGATGTGTATATATATATATGTTCCTATTTTGTATACACACTTAGCCATTATTATGCATGGGTCCAATGATGTGTAATATATATGTTCTTATTTTGCATGCATATTTAACCGCCAAATGATGCAATATATATCGCCTCCCTTCGCTCATCGCCTCGAAATAAAAGTGGGATAAAATAAAGAAAAGAAAAGGAAAAACGCAAGATGACAGAGTAGAAAGCTTTTGCATAAACCGCTGCATGTATGAATTTAGTAGTAGCGCTTTGCCTAAACCGCTATAGCTACGATGTTAGTAGAATGCTTTTGGACATAATGCGCCATCCACGCCCACTTAACCCAAAATTTCACCGCCGATTCATCCCGCCTTTTCCCCAAATCCCCACTCTCTCCCGTCAGACGCCACGCCCGACCCCATTCGACTGGCCATCGGCCACTCGACCCCGACGCTTCGTCCTCCGACTGACTCTGGCCAGCGCTAGCCTGACAAGGCCTCGACCGGACGGGCCTCGACTAAGGCCCCCAAGGGGCGTCGGCCTCGCCTTCCTTCCTCCGCCTTGGCCGGCCC
Organism: Aegilops speltoides; assembly: GCA_021437245.1. Classification (NCBI taxonomy): domain Eukaryota; kingdom Viridiplantae; phylum Streptophyta; class Magnoliopsida; order Poales; family Poaceae; genus Aegilops; species Aegilops speltoides. The sequence goes on along the minus strand of JAHHZJ010000461.1, from coordinate 2,134 downwards.
CCTCACCCGCCTCTATAAACCCCCCTCTCCGCTAGGGTTCTTCTGTTAATTAGGTTATCTATTTAGTTATGAATTTAGCTAGGTTTCAAAATTAGCTGAATTTATATGCAAATTTGAATTGACATGTGATATGTGCAATGTGATGTTTGGAAAATGATCCGAGGGCCTATGTTACGCGAATGTTGATTCATTTCGTTCCGTGAATTTCAAAGGCCGATATGTCCATTTTTAGCAAAGGTCATGCCAAATTTCCCTGAATAAAGGCATAATTTGTGCTACATAGTTGGATATCGAAAGGCCGCACATAGATTTCTTTTATGTCATTTCTCATTTATTCATACTTTTAGAAATAAATGAGGACACTTAATCATAGGAAACATGTCAACAACGAAGAAACGGGCCTTTCACCAAGATGCGATGAGATGGATTATGAGGGTGAACAAGAGTACCTCGACTATTTGACTACTAAAAGGTTTGCGGATCACTCGATGATGGACCGACCGACATCGACACCGACGGCGCCTAGACCGATGGCGTGCACCGAGACCAAGGGGAAGGTACCAGCCATGTCCCTACCAAAAAGAGGAAGCATAAGAACAGAGGATACAAAACCTAACAAACTAGGGATTGATCACAAAGATGGCACTGCAAGTTTGAGCCTTAGAGCCGAAGAACCTCGCAAGTGCTATGGGAACCAAGTAGGATGCATCCACGGAATGCGCGAGCATCAACGATTTATGACTTAAGGAGTAAAGAACATTTGACGCAGTTGTTCCTAACGAATTGCATAAGAGATTCAAGTTCCCACCGGATGATAACATAGAAAACCGTGGATGATCCAAGATGAAACAGATTAACAATCACGCCATGGGCATGTTCAGAATGATTTGGCCTCTCGGAAAGGGAGGGTGAAACGAGCTATTTAGGCTGATGAACCCCGCCCAAGATTCTAGAGGAAAATCCGACACTTACGGAAGAGGAGTTCAAAAGTTCAACGACATTCACTACCGAGGCAGCCAAGGCTAAGGCGCAAATTCAAAAGCCTTCAAAGAAAGGAACACGGGAAGCATCGCCGAAGAGGAGTTCGGGTTCATGACACTTGCCTTACCAAGGCAGCAAGGCTAAGACTATGGAGAAGCAACACCTTGCAGCCGAAGCCCATTCGAATGAGGCCCAAGTGGGACACCCTCTCAACCGGCCTTGAACGAACTTAAGGGACTCTTTGACCAGCGGCCTAATATGGTCGTGTGCACGGCGCTAGAGACGGCGCCACGGAAGGTGTTTTACAACGACGCCCGAGGCCAAGAAGCAGAAAAGAAGTATTAGTCAGCGACATCGAGCAATGGTGAAGCTTATGGTCGAGAAAAAGCAACCGAGGACGCGAAAAGCAGCCGAGGACAAATATGAGTTGCTACAGAATCAATGCAGCGAATCGTCAGAAATGATTTCACATTAACTTCGCTCCAGCATCATCAATCGGGCGAAGGAAAATCAAGACAAGACGGTACATGCTTTCCGATGCTCGCTTTTGTCGCGAGCAACCCATGAACAACAACACCATCGCACCATCACTTGCTCAAGCAACCGGCCTCCTCGCACCGCCTCCCGCCATAGCAGCCGGCCTCGGCCTCAAAGGCTTAGGTGGGCCTTCGCCTTGGGCTGAGCTCGACGCACACGTAATTACATGTCGCACTAACAACACACACATATATATATATATATATAGATAATATTCCATTTTGTTGCTTTCTTGTTTTACGCCATATATTGTGTTCAGGGCAAGAAACCCCTGCACCATACTCTACTTGATCAAAGGCCGAAGGTGGACGTGGGAAAGGGATGATAATGGACCCTCTCAACGCACGCTCCACAACCAGCCGATCTCGCTGGCACTTCACGTTAGCATGACCAGGTGAAATCGGGCACGAGGATTTCCCCTCCAAAGACAAAAAGGACGACGAACCCACCCTGATTGAAGCGCAAGAATTGGGTGCGCGGGAAAAATCTTATTCGTCGAGCCGCCAGAAACAATAACTACCACACATTAACAAGCATGTGGAGACCACCACCCTCCACGCAATTACTAGCTCCTGTAGGCCGGGAGAGCGGCGGGACATGATGAAGGTGCCGTGGG
>JAHHZJ010000460.1:0-28402 GCA_021437245.1 Aegilops speltoides | reverse complement strand
AATCACCCGGACCCCAAAACAATCGAGTAATAGTCTCAAGAACGGGCCGGATCGGCCAAAACTGCCAGTTGTTGATCACCGACATGTAAGCGCACCATGGGGTTCAATAACTATGGAAATAGCTTCGACCCAAAAAGGTGAGTAATAATTCAAGAAACGGGCCAGATCGCCAAAACTGCAAGTGTCATTGATCGATACGTAAACGCACCTTACCAACGTAGAACAGGAGATCGTCGCCTGCACGCCTTGGCTTTCACGATCACGAGGTAGATCGGCGGAAGATTAACCCGGCTGGCTGCTGATCCACGGCGAACAACAAACGGCAAAGTTACGTTTTGCCGCTCCCGCCTGCGCATTATCAAGATTATTGCCTCTCCACTTTTTTTTTTTACGACGGGTAGAGCCGGCTTTACGTCGTCGTAAATTAAAAGGCAGACGTAAAGTCTTTGCTCGTCATGTTTACGTACAATCGGCAAAGAAAGCACCTTCACATCCTGTAAAAATAACAGTGCATCGCAAAGAGAAAGCACAACCTCATCGGAGCTGATGACGCGTGACCACGGAGGTGGCACCATCCGGACCAGCGACGCTTCACGCATCTCTCTCCGGGTCACCCATCACTGACGATCTCGGGCCCACCTCGCCTCCCGCCTTTATCCACCACGATCTCTCTCGGCGCATCTACCCTCTGGCTGCCTCTTCTTCAACCACCGCTTCGATTTCTCTCCTCTCTCTCAAGATCACAGAACGCGCCACTGCCACTTGATCAATGGGCGCCGCTTTCACCCACCGGCCACGCCCTAACTCACCCTGCACTGGCACGCCGCTCTACCCCCAATTTTCTATTTTCAGAGATAGGAGGTTCGAGCCAGACGCTTCTAATCGCCGCCACCGCCGCTTCCTCAAGACAGTTGCCGGCGCCGCCGCCGCATCAGCCGCCCCTTCACCGCTTACGTGCTAACGCCTCCGTAAATTTCTTCGGTGAGCTTCTCTCCCTGCGTCTTCTCTCCCTTGCTTGTGTTATCAGGCTAACCATGGCTGCCCCTCATCGTGATTCACGCCCAAATGCTATTTGCTTTCTGCACGGGCCGTAAGCTTCCCAACTTCGTTTTTCATTCGATCCGAAGTTTTCGCCATTCGGTTCGTTAATCGGAAATCACCCGGAGCCCAAAAAGGTGAGTAATAGTCCAAGAAACGGCCGAATCGCCAAAACTGCGAAAGTTGACGACCGACACGTAAACGCACCCCTGTGGTTCATTAATCGTGGAAATCACCCGGACCCCAAAACAGTGAGTAATAGTCCATGAAACGGGCCGAATCGCCAAAACTGCCATTGTTGATCACCGACAAGTAAACGCACTGTGGGTTCGTTAATCGTGGAAATCACCCGACCCCAAAACGGTGAGTAATAGTCCAAGAAACGGGCCGAATCGCCAAAATCGCCATTGTTGATGTCCGCATGTAAGCGCACCCTGTGGTTCGTTAATCGGGAAATCACCCGACCCCAAAACAGTGAGTAATAGTCAATGAACGGGCCAGAATCGCCAAAACTGCCAAGGTTGATGACCGCATGTAAGCACACCTGTGGTTCGTTAATCGTGGAAATCACCCGGAGCCCAAAACAGTGAGTAATAGTCCAAGAACGGGGCCGAATCGCCAAAAGAGCTAGTGTTGATGACCGACATGTAAGCGCACCTTGGGGTTCAATAACTATGGAAATGGCCGGACCTCCAAACGGTGAGTAATAGTCCAAGAACGGGCCAGAATCGCCAAAACTGCCAAAGTGTTGACGACCGACATGTAAGCGCACCTGGGGTTCAATAACTATGGAAATCGCCGGACCTCAAAAGGTGAGTAATAGTCCAAGAACGGGCCGAATCGCCAAAATCGGAGTGTTGATGATCGACACGTAAACGCACCCTGTGGTTCAATAATCGTGGAAATCACCCGAGCCCAAAAGAGTGAGTAATAGTCCATGAAACGGGCCGAATCAGCCAAAATCGAGAGTGTTGACGACCAACTAGTAAACGCAACCTGCCATGTGGTTCAATAATCGTGGAAATCACCCGAGCCAAAAACAGTGAGTAATAGTCCAAGAACGGGCCGAATCGCCAAAATCGCCAGTGTTGATGACCGACATGTAAGCGCACTTTGGGGTTCAATAACTATGGAAATCGCCGACCTCAAAACAGTGAGTAATAGTCCAAGAACGGGCCAGAATCGCCAAAATTGCCGACAAGTGTTGATAACCGACAAGTAAACGCACCCTGTGGTTCTTAATCGTGGAAATCACCCGACCCCAAAACAGTGAGTAATAGTCCATGAACGGGCCAGAATCGCCAAAACTGCCAAAGTGTTGATGACCGCATGTAAGCGCACCTTGGGTTCAATAACTATGGAAATCGCCGACCTCCAAACAAAGAGTAATAGTCCAAGAACGGGCCAGAATCGCCAAAATCGCCAAGTGTTGATGACCGACATGTAAGCGCACCTTGGGGTTCAACAACTATGGAAATCGCCGACCTCAAAAGGTGAGTAATAATCCAAGAAACGGGCAGAATCGCCAAAACTCGCAAGTGTCGACGACCGACACGTAAACGCACCCTGTGGTTCATTAATCGTGGAAATCACCCGAGCCCAAAACAAAGTGAGTAATAGTCCATGAACGGGCCAGAATCGGCAAAATCATGAAAAGTTGATGACCGACAAGTAAACGCACCCTGTGGTTCGTTAATCGTGGAAATCACCCGGACCCCAAAACAGTGAGTAATAGTCCATGAAATGGGCCAATCGCCAAAACTGCCATTGTTGATCACCAACATGTAAGCGCACTCATGGGGTTCAATGACTATGGAAATCGCCGACCTCCAAACGGTGAGTAATAGTCCAAGAACGGGCCAGATCGCCAAAACTGCCAAAGTGTTGATGACCGCATGTAAGCGCACCTTGGGGTTCAATAACTATGGAAATCGCCGGACCTCCAAACAGTGAGTAATAGTCCAAGAACGGGCCAGAATCGCCAAACCGCCAAAGGTTGACGATCGACATGTAAGCGCACCTTGGGGTTCAACAACTATGGAAATCGCCGACCTCAAAAGGTGAGTAATAATCCAAGAAACGGGCCGAATCGCCAAAATCATGAAAGTGTTGATGACCGACACGTAAACGCACCCAGGGTTCCTTAATCGTGGAAATCACTCCGGGACCCCAAAACAGTGAGTAATAGTCCATGAAACGGGCCAGAATCGGCCAAAACTGCAAGAGTTGATGACCGACATGTAAGCGCACCTTGGGGTTCAATAACAATGGAAATCGCTCTGGGACCCAAAACGGTGAGTAATAGTCCAAGAAACGAGCCAGAATCGGGCAAAACTGCCAGTGTTGATGACCGAAACATAAACGCACCCCAGGGTTTCTTAATCGTGGAAACCACTCCGGGACCCCAAAACAGTGAGTAATAGTCCATGAAATGGGCCAGAATCGGCCAAAACTGCCATTGTTGATCACCAACATGTAAGCACACCTTGGGGTTCAACAACTATGGAAATCGCTTCGTAACCTCAAAAAGGTGAGTAATAATCCAGGAAACGGGCCAGAATCGGCCAAAACTGCAAGTGTCGATGACCGACACGTAAACGCACCCCAGGGTTCGTTAATCGTGGAAATCACTCCGGGAGCCCAAAACAGTGAGTAATAGTCCAAGAACGGGCCGAATCGCCAAAACTCGCGAAAGTGTTGACGACCGACAAGTAAACGCACCCTGTGGTTCGTTAATCATGGAAATCACCCGGACCCCAAAACAGTGAGTAATAGTCCAAGAACGGGCCGAATCGCCAAAATCGCCATTGTTGATCACCAACATGTAAGCGCACCATGGGTTCAATAACTATGGAAATCGCCAGACCTCCAAACGGTGAGTAATAGTCCAAGAACGGGCCGAATCGCCAAAATCCGCCGGGAAATCACCCGAGCCCAAAAGGTTGATGACCGCATGTAAGCGCACCCTGGGTTCGTTAATCGTGGAAATCACCGGACCCCAAAAAGTGAGTAATAGTCCATGAAACGGGCAGAATCGCCAAAATCGCCAAAGTGATGACGACATGTAAGCGCACCTGGGGTTCAATAACTATGGAAATCGCCGACCTCCAAATGGTGAGTAATAGTCCAAGAACGGGCCGAATCGCCAAAACTGCCAGTGTTGATGACCGACATGTAAGCGCACCTTGGGGTTCAATAACTATGGAAATCGCCGACCTCAAAAGGTGAGTAATAGTCCAAGAACGGGCCGAATCGCCAAAACGCAAGTGTTGATGATCGACACGTAAACGCACCTGTGGTTCGTTAATCGTGGAAATCACCGGAGCCCAAAACAGTGAGTAATAGTCCATGAAACGGGCCAGAATCGCCAAAATCGCAAAGTTGATGATCGACATGTAAACGCACCCTGTGGTTCGTTAATCGTGGAAATCACCCGGACCCCAAACAATGAGTAATAGTCCATGAACGGGCCAGAATCGCCAAACCGCCAGTGTTGATGACCGCATGTAAGCGCACCTTGGGTTCAATAACTATGGAAATCGCCGGACCTCCAAACAGTGAGTAATAGTCCAAGAACGGGCCAGATCGCCAAAATGCCATTTGATGACCGACATGTAAGCGCACTTTGGGGTTCAATAACTATGGAAATCGCCGACCTCAAAAAAAGTGAGTAATAGTCCAAGAACGGGCCAGAATCGCCAAAACTGCAAGTGTTGATGACCGACACGTAAGCGCACTTGTGGTTCATTAATCGTGGAAATCACCGGAGCCCAAAACAGTGAGTAATAGTCCAAGAAACGGGCCGAATCGCCAAAACTGCGAAAGTGTTGACGACCGACAAGTAAACGCACCTGTGGTTCGTTAATCGTGGAAATCACCCGGACCCCAAAATAGTGAGTAATAGTCCATGAAATGGGCCGAATCGCCAAAATCGCCATTGTTGATGACCGACATGTAAGCGCACTTGTGGTTCGTTAATCGTGGAAATCACCCGGACCCAAAACAGTGAGTAATAGTCCAAGAAACGGCCAGAATCGCCAAACCGCCAAGTGTTGATGACCGCATGTAAGCGCACCCCTGTGGTTCGTTAATCGTGGAAATCACCCGGAGCCCAAAACAGTGAGTAATAGTCCAAGAACGGGCCGAATCGCCAAAAGAGCTAAAGTTGATGACCGACATGTAAGCGCACCTTGGGGTTCAATAACTATGGAAATCGCCGGACCTCCAAACAGTGAGTAATAGTCCAAGAACGGGCCAGAATCGCCAAAACTGCCAAAGTTGATGACCGACATGTAAGCGCACTTGGGGTTCAATAACTATGGAAATCGCCGGACCTCAAAACAGGTGAGTAATAGTCCAAGAACGGGCCGAATCGCCAAAATCGCCAAAGTTGATGACCGACATGTAAACGCACCCTGTGGTTCAATAACTATGGAAATCGCCGGACCCAAAAGGTGAGTAATAATAGTCCAAGAACGGGCCGAATCGCCAAAACGAGAGTGTTGATGACCAACACGTAAACGCACTCCTGTGGTTCGTTAATCGTGGAAATCACCCGGAGCCCAAAACAGTGAGTAATAGTCCATGAAACGGGCCGAATCGCCAAAACTGCCAAGTGTTGATGACCAACATGTAAGCGCACCTTGTGGTTCAATAACTATGGAAATCACCCGACCCAAAACGGTGAGTAATAGTCCAAGAACGGGCCAGAATCGCCAAAACGCCAAAGTGTTGATGACCGACATGTAAGCGCACTTGGGGTTCAATAACTGGAAATCGACCCCAAAACGTGAGTAATAGTCGAACGGGCCAGAATCGCCAAAACCCAAAGTTGATGACCGAAAAGCGCACCTTGGGGTTCAATAATATGGAAATCGCCGACCTCAAAACGGTGAGTAATAGTCCAAGAACGGGCCGAATCGCCAAAATTGCCATTGTTGATGACCGACATGTAACGCACCCTGTGGTTCCTTAATCGTGGAAATCACCCGGACCCCAAAACAGTGAGTAATAGTCCATGAACGGGCTTAATCGCCAAAACTGCCAAGGTTGATGACCGCATGTAAGCGCACCTTGGGGTTCAATAACTATGGAAATCGCCGACCTCCAAACAGTGAGTAATAGTCCAAGAACGGGCCGAATCGCCAAAACTGCCAAAGTGTTGATGACCGACATGTAAGCGCACCTTGGGGTTCAATAACTATGGAAATCGCCGACCTCAAAAAGGTGAGTAATAATCCAGAAACGGCCGAATCGCCAAAATCGCAAGTGTTGATGACCGACACGTAAACGCACCCTGTGGTTCATTAATCGTGGAAATCACCGAGCCCAAAACAGTGAGTAATAGTCCATGAACGGGCCGAATCGCAAAAATCGCGAAAGTGTTGACGACCGACAAGTAAACGCACCCCAGGGTTCGTTAATCGTGGAAATCACTCGGACCCCAAAACAGTGAGTAATAGTCCCTGAAATGGGCCAGAATCGGCCAAAACTGCCATTGTTGATCACCAACATGTAAGCGCACCATGGGGTTCAATGACTATGGAAATCGCCTCAGGACCTCCAAACGGTGAGTAATAGTCCAAGAACGGGCAGAATCGCCAAAACCGCCAAGTTGATGATCGCATGTAAGCGCACCTTGGGGTTCAATAACTATGGAAATCGCCGACCCAAAACAGTGAGTAATAGTCCAAGAACGGGCCAGAATCGCCAAAACTGCCAAGGTTGATGACCGACATGTAAGCGCACCTTGGGGTTCAATAACTATGGAAATCGCCGACCTCAAAAGGTGAGTAATAGTCCAAGAAACGGGCCGAATCGCCAAAATCGCGAAGTGTTGATGACCGACAAGTAAGCGCACCCTGTGGTTCGTTAATCGTGGAAATCACCCGGACCCCAAAACAAGTGAGTAATAGTCCATGAAACGGGCCAGAATCGCCAAAACTGCCATTGTTGATGACCGCATGTAAGCGCACCCTGGGGTTCGTTAATCGTGGAAATCACCCGGACCCAAAAAAAAGTAATAGTCCAAGAGTAAAACTGCCGTTGTTGATGATCGCATGTAAACGGGTTAATCGTGAACGAAATCGCCAAAACGCCATTGTGAGTAATAGTCCAAGAACGTTGATCGATCGAAACAGTGTAAGATCGCCTGTGGGTTCAATAACTATGGAAATCGCCGACCTCAAAAACGGTGAGTAATAGTCCAAGAAACGGGCCGTAATCGCCAAACCGCCAGTGTTGACGACCGACACGTAAACGCACCCTGTGGTTCGTTAATCGTGGAAATCACCCGGAGCCCAAAACAGTGAGTAATAGTCCAAGAAACGCCAGATCGCCAAAAACGTGAAATCGCCGACCTCAAACGGTGAGTAATAGTAAGAACGCACCCAAAATCGATCATAATCGCACCATTGGGTTCGTTAAAAATCACCCGAGCCCAAAACAGTGAGTAATAGTCCAAGAACGGGCCGAATCGCCAAAACTGCCAAAGTTGATGACCGACATGTAAGCGCACCTTGGGGTTCAATAACTATGGAAATCGCCGGACCCCAAACGGTGAGTAATAGTCCAAGAACGGGCAGAATCGCCCAAATCGCCAAAGTGTTGACGACCGACATGTAAGCGCACCCTGGGGTTCAATAACTATGGAAATCACCGGACCCCAAAACGGTGAGTAATAGTCCAAGAACGGGCCAGAATCGCCAAAACTGCCAAGTTGTTGATGACCGACAAGTAAACGCACCTGTGGTTCAATAATCGTGGAAATCACCCGGACCCCAAAACAGTGAGTAATAGTCCATGAACGGGCCGAATCGCCAAAATCTGCCAAGTGTTGATGATCGACATGTAAGCGCACCTTGGGGTTCAATAATCGTGGAAATCGCCGACCCCAAAACAGTGAGTAATAGTCCAAGAACGGGCCAATCGCCAAAACTCGCCAAAGTTGATGACCACATGTAAGCGCACCTTGGGGTTCAATAACTATGGAAATCGCCGACCTCAAAACGGTGAGTAATAGTCCAGAACGGCCAGAATCGCCAAAACCGCAAGTGTTGACGACCGACACGTAACGCACCTGTGGTTCGTTAATCGTGGAAATCACCCGGAGCCCAAAACAGTGAGTAATAGTCCATGAACGGGCCGAATCGCCAAAATCGCCAAAGTGTTGATGATCGACATGTAAACGCACCTTGTGGTTCAATAACTATGGAAATCACCGACCCCAAAACAAGTGAGTAATAGTCCAAGAACGGGCCGAATCGCCAAAACTGCCATTGTTGATCACCAACATGTAAGCGCACCTTGGGGTTCAATAACTATGGAAATCGCCGGACCTCCAAACGGTGAGTAATAGTCCAAGAACGGGCCGAATCGCCAAAACTGCCAAGTGTTGATGACCGCATGTAAGCGCACCCCTGTGGTTCAATAATCGTGGAAATCACCGGACCCCAAACAGTGAGTAATAGTCCAAAACGGGCCGAATCGCCAAAATCGCCAAAGGTTGATGACCGACATGTAAGCGCACCTTGGGGTTCAATAACTATGGAAATCGCCGACCTCAAAAGGTGAGTAATAGTCCAAGAACGGGCCAGAATCGCCAAAACTCGCCAAAGTTGATGACCGACATGTAAGCGCACCTGTGGTTCAATAATCGTGGAAATCACCGACCCCAAAACAGTGAGTAATAGTCCAAGAACGGGCCAGAATCGCCAAAATGCCAAGTGTTGATGACCGCATGTAAGCGCACCTGGGGTTCAATAATCTATGGAAATCGCCGACCCCAAACAGTGAGTAATAGTCCAAGAACGGGCCGAATCGCCAAACTCGCCAGTGTTGATGACCGACATGTAAGCGCACCTTGGGTTCAATAACTATGGAAATCGCCGACCTCAAAAAGGTGAGTAATAGTCCAAGAACGGGCCGAATCGCCAAAATGCAAGTGTTGATGACCGACACGTAAGCGCACCTGTGGTTCATTAATCGTGGAAATCACCGGACCCCAAAACAGTGAGTAATAGTCCATGAAACGGGCCGAATCGCCAAAACTGCCAAAGTGTTGATGACCGACAAGTAAGCGCACCTTGGGGTTCAATAATCGGAAATCGCCGGACCCCAAAACGGTGAGTAATAGTCCAAGAACGGGCCGAATCGCCAAAACTGCCAAAGTTGATGATCGACATGTAAGCGCACTTGGGGTTCAATAACTATGGAAATCGCCGACCTCAAAACGGTGAGTAATAGTCCAAGAACGGCCAGAATCGCCAAAATGCAAGTGTTGACGACCGCATCGCCAAAACTCACCCGGACCCCAAAACAGTGAGTAATAGTCCATGAACGGGCCAGAATCGCCAAAACTGCCAGTGTTGACGACCGACACCGCACACCTGTGGTTCAAATCGTGGAAATCACCCGGAGCCCAAAAAGTGAGTAATAGTCCAAGAACGGGCCGAATCGCCAAAATCGCCAGTGTTGATGACCGACATGTAAGCGCACCCTGGGTTCAATAATCGTGGAAATCGCCGGACCCCAAAACGTGAGTAATAGTCCAAGAAACGGGCCAGAATCGCCAAAATCTGCCAGTGTTGATGACCGCATGTAAGCGCACCTGTGGTTCGTTAATCGTGGAAATCACCGGAGCCCAAAACAAAGAGTAATAGTCCAAGAACGGGCCAGAATCGCCAAAATCGCCAAGTGTTGATGACCGACATGTAAGCGCACCTTGGGGTTCAATAACTATGGAAATCGCCGACCCAAAACGGTGAGTAATAGTCCAAGAAACGGGCCGAATCGCCAAAATCGCCAGTGTTGACGATCGACACATAACGCACTCTGTGGTTCAATAATCGTGGAAATCACCCGGAGCCCAAAACAGTGAGTAATAGTCCATGAAATGGGCCAGAATCGGCCAAACCTGCCAGTGTTGATGACCAACATGTAAGCGCACCTTGGGGTTCAACAACTATGGAAATCGCCGGACCCCAAACGGTGAGTAATAGTCCAAGAAACGGCCCGAATCGCCAAAACCGCCAAAGTTGATGACCGCATGTAAGCGCACCCTGTGGTTCGTTAATCGGAGAAATCAAGAACCCGCCAAAACGCCGGACCCCAAAACAAGTGAGTAATAGTCCAAGAAATCGCCGAGCCCAAGTAATCGCCAAAACTGCCAAACTGCTAGTGTTGATGACCGACATGTAAGCGCACTTGGGGTTCAATAACTATGGAAATCGCCGGACCTCAAAAGGTGAGTAATAATCCAAGAAACGGGCCAGAATCGCCAAAACCGCAAGTGTTGATGATCGACACGTAAACGCACCCTGTGGTTCGTTAATCGTGGAAATCACCCGGAGCCCAAAACAAAGTGAGTAATAGTCCATGAACGGGCCGAATCGCCAAAATCGCGAAAAGTTGATGACCGACATGTAAGCGCACTTGTGGTTCAATAATCGTGGAAATCACCCGGACCCCAAAACAAAGAGTAATAGTCCAAGAAACGGGCCAGAATCGCCAAAACTGCCATTGTTGATCACCAACATGTAAGCGCACTCATGGGGTTCAATAACTATGGAAATCGCCGGACCTCCAAACGGTGAGTAATAGTCCAAGAACGAGCCAGATAACCGAATCGCCAAAACCGCCAAAATCGCCGAGCCCAAAAAGGTTGATGACCGCATGTAAGCGCACCTTGGGTTCGTTAATCGTGGAAATCACCGACCCCAAAAGTGAGTAATAGTCCAAGAACGGGCCGAATCGCCAAAACCGCCAAAGGTTGATGACCGACATGTAAGCGCACTTTGGGGTTCAATAACTATGGAAATCGCCGACCCCAAAAAGGTGAGTAATAGTCCAAGAACGGGCCGAATCGCCAAAATCGCAAGTGTTGATGACCGACATGTAAACGCACCCTGTGGTTCAATAATCGTGGAAATCACCCGACCCCAAACCAGGTGAGTAATAGTCCATGAACGGGCCAGAATCGCCAAAATCGCCAAGTGTTGATGACCGACAAGTAAACGCACCTGTGGTTCGTTAATCGTGGAAATCACCGACCCCAAAACAAAGTGAGTAATAGTCCAAGAACGGGCCGAATCGCCAAAATCGCCAGTGTTGATGACCGACATGTAAGCGCACCTTGGGGTTCAATAACTATGGAAATCGCCGACCTCAAAAGGTGAGTAATAGTCCAAGAACGGGCCAGAATCGCCAAAACTGCAAGTGTAATAGACGACCGACACGAAACGCACCCTGTGGTTCATTAATCGGGAAATCACCCGAGCCCAAAACAGTGAGTAATAGTCCATGAACGGGCCGAATCGCCAAAATCGCGAAAAGTTGATGACCGACAAGTAAACGCACCCCAGGGTTCGTTAATCGTGGAAATCACTCCGGGACCCCAAAACAGTGAGTAATAGTCCCTGAAATGGGCCAGAATCGGCCAAAACTGCCATTGTTGATCACCAACATGTAAGCGCACCATGGGGTTCAATGACTATGGAAATCGCTTCAGGACCTCCAAACGGTGAGTAATAGTCCAAGAAACGAGCCAGAATCGGCCAAAACTGCCAGTGTTGATGTCCGGCATGTAAGCGCACCCCAGGGTTCGTTAATCGTGGAAATCACCCGGACCCCAAAACAATGAGTAATAGTCAATGAACGGCCAGAATCGCCAAAATCGTGTTGATGACCGGCATGTAAGCACACCCCAGGGTTCGTTAATCGTGGAAATCACTCTGGGAGCCCAAAACAGTGAGTAATAGTCCAAGAAACGGGCCAGAATCGGCCAAAAGAGCTAGTGTTGATGACCGACATGTAAGCGCACCTTGGGGTTCAATAACTATGGAAATGGCTTCGGGACCTCCAAACGGTGAGTAATAGTCCAAGAAACGGGGCAGAATCGGCCAAAACTGCCAGTGTTGATGACCGACATGTAAGCGCACCTCAAAAGGTGAGTAATAATCCAAGGGGTTCAATAACTATGGAAATCACCGGACCCCAAAAGGTGAGTAATAGTCCAAGAAACGGGCCGAATCGCCAAAACATGAAAGTGTTGATGATCGACACGTAAACGCACCCTGTGGTTCGTTAATCGTGGAAATCACCCGGAGCCAAAAACAGTGAGTAATAGTCCATGAACGGGCCGAATCGCCAAAATCCGCCAAAGGTTGACGACCGACATGTAAGCGCACCTTGGGGTTCAATAACTATGGAAATCGCTTCGACCTCCAAACGGTGAGTAATAGTCCAAGAACGGGCAGAATCGCCAAACTGCCAAAGGTTGATGACCGACATGTAAGCGCACCTTGGGGTTCAATAACTATGGAAATCGCTTCGGGACCTCAAAACGGTGAGTAATAGTCCAAGAAACGGGCCAGAATCGGCCAACATTGCCAGTGTTGATAACCGACAAGTAAACGCACCCCAGGGTTCCTTAATCGTGGAAATCACTCCGGGACCCCAAAACAGTGAGTAATAGTCCATGAAACGGGCAAGAATCGCCAAAACTGCCAGTGTTGATGACCAGCATGTAAGCGCACCTTGGGGTTCAATAACTATGGAAATCGCCGACCTCCAAACAAGTGAGTAATAGTCCAAGAACGGGCCGAATCGCCAAACCGCCAGTGTTGATGACCGACATGTAAGCGCACCTTGGGGTTCAATAACTATGGAAATCGCCGACCTCAAAAAGGTGAGTAATAATCCAGGAAACGGGCCAGAATCGGCCAAAACTGCAAGTGTCGATGACCGACACGTAAACGCACCCCAGGGTTCATTAATCGTGGAAATCACTCTGGGAGCCCAAAACAGTGAGTAATAGTCCATGAACGGGCCGAATCGCAAAACTGCGAGTGTTGACGATCGACAAGTAAACGCACCCCAGGGTTCGTTAATCGTGGAAATCACTCCGGGACCCCAAAACAGTGTATAATAGTCCATGAAATGGGCCAGAATCGGCCAAAACTGCCATTGTTGATCACCAACATGTAAGCGTACCATGGGGTTCAATGACTATGGAAATCGCTTCGGGACCTCCAAACGGTGAGTAATAGTCCAAGAACGAGCCGAATCGCCAAATCGCCAATGTTGATGACCGGCATGTAAGCGCACCTTGGGGTTCAATAACTATGGAAATCGCTTCGGGACCTCCAAACAGTGAGTAATAGTCCAAGAAACGGGCCAGAATCGGCCAAGACTGCCAGTGTTGATGACCGACATGTAAGCGCGCCTTGGGGTTCAACAACTATGGAAATCGCCGACCTCAAAAGGTGAGTAATAATCCAAGAAACGGGCCGAATCGCCAAAATCGCGAAAGTGTTGATGACCGACACGTAACGCACCTGTGGTTCGTTAATCGTGGAAATCACCCGGACCCCAAAACAATGAGTAATAGTCCATGAACGGGCCAGAATCGCCAAAATGCCAGTGTTGATGACCGCATGTAAGCGCACCTTGGGGTTCAATAACTATGGAAATCGCCGACCCAAAACAGTGAGTAATAGTCCAAGAACGGGCCGAATCGCCAAAACCGCCAAAGTTGATGACCGACATGTAAGCGCACCTTGGGGTTCAATAACTATGGAAATCGCCGACCTCAAAAGGTGAGTAATAGTCCAAGAAACGGGCCAGAATCGCCAAAACCGCAAGTGTTGATGACCGACACGTAAACGCACCCTGTGGTTCATTAATCGTGGAAATCACCGGAGCCCAAAACAGTGAGTAATAGTCCATGAAACGGGCCGAATCGCCAAAATCGCAAAATGTTGATGACCGACAAGTAAACGCACCCTGTGGTTCGTTAATCGGAAATCACCCGAGCCAAAACAGTGAGTAATAGTCCAAGAACGGGCCAGAATCGCCAAAACTGCCATTGTTGATCACCAACATGTAAGCGCACTGGGGTTCAATAACTATGGAAATCGCCGACCTCAAAAAGGTGAGTAATAGTCCAAGAACGGGCCAGAATCGCCAAAATCGCGAGTGTTGATGAAATCGCGACACGTAACGCACCGCCAAAATGGGTTCGTTAATCGTGGAAATCACCCGGACCCCAAAACAGTGAGTAATAGTCCATGAAACGGGCCAGAATCGCCAAAATGCCAAAGGTTGATGACCGCATGTAAGCGCACCTTGGGGTTCAATAACTATGGAAATCGCCGACCCCAAACAAAGAGTAATAGTCCAAGAACGGGCCAGAATCGCCAAAATCGCCAAAGTTGATGACCGACATGTAAGCGCACCTTGGGTTCAATAACTATGGAAATCGCCGACCTCAAAAAGGTGAGTAATAGTCCAAGAAACGGGCCAGAATCGCCAAAATCGCAAGTGTTGATGACCGACACGTAAACGCACCTGTGGTTCATTAATCGTGGAAATCACCGGAGCCCAAAACAGTGAGTAATAGTCCATGAACGGGCCGAATCGCCAAAATCGCGAAAGTGTTGATGATCGACAAGTAAACGCACCCTGTGGTTCGTTAATCGGAAATCACCCGGACCCCAAAACAGTGAGTAATAGTCCCTGAAATGGGCCAGAATTCGCCAAAACTGCCATTGTTGATCACCAACATGTAAGCGCACCATGGGGTTCAATGACTATGGAAATCGCTGACCTCCAAACGGTGAGTAATAGTCCAAGAAACGGGCCGAATCGCCAAAACGCCAAGTGTTGATGACCGCATGTAAGCGCACCTTGGGGTTCAATAACTATGGAAATCGCCGGACCTCCAAACAGTGAGTAATAGTCCAAGAACGGGCCGAATCGCCAAAACTGCCAAGTGTTGATGACCGACATGTAAGCGCACCTTGGGTTCAATAACTATGGAAATCGCCCGGACCTCAAAAAGGTGAGTAATAGTCCAAGAACGGGCCGAATCGCCAAAATCGCGATTGTTGATGACCGACACGTAAACGCACCTGTGGTTCGTTAATCGTGGAAATCACCCGGAGCCCAAAACAGTGAGTAATAGTCCATGAACGGGCCGAATCGCCAAAATCGCCAAGTGTTGATGACCAACATGTAAACGCACCCTGTGGTTCGTTAATCGTGGAAATCACCCGGAGCCAAAAACAGTGAGTAATAGTCCATGAACGGGCCGAATCGCCAAAACTGCCAGTTTGACGATCGACATGTAAGCGCACCTTGGGGTTCAATAACTATGGAAATCACCGGACCCCCAAACGGTGAGTAATAGTCCAAGAACGGGCAGAATCGCCAAAATCTGCCAAGTGTTGATGACCGACATGTAAGCGCACCTTGGGGTTCAATAACTATGGAAATCGCCGACCTCCAAAACGGTGAGTAATAGTCCAAGAAACGGGCCAGAATCGCCAAAATTGCCAAAACTGTGTTGATGACCGCATGTAAGCGCACCTTGTGGTTCGTTAATCGTGGAAATCACCCGGACCCCAAAACAGTGAGTAATAGTCCAAGAACGGGCCGAATCGCCAAAACTGCAAGTGTTGATGACCAACATGTAAGCGCACCTTGGGGTTCAATAACTATGGAAATCGCCGACCTCAAAACAGGTGAGTAATAGTCCAAGAACGGGCCGAATCGCCAAAATCGCAAAGTGTTGATGATCGACATGTAACGCACCTGTGGTTCGTTAATCGTGGAAATCACCCGGACCCCAAAACAGTGAGTAATAGTCCATGAACGGGCCAGAATCGCCAAAACGCCAGTTGTTGATGACCGACATGTAAGCACACCTTGGGGTTCAATAACTATGGAAATCGCCGGACCTCAAAACGGTGAGTAATAGTCCAAGAACGGGCCGAATCGCCAAAACCGCCAGTGTTGATGACCGACATGTAAGCGCACCTTGGGGTTCAATAACTATGGAAATCACCGACCTCAAAACGGTGAGTAATAGTCCAAGAAACGGGCCGAATCGCCAAAATCGCCAAGTGTTGACGACCGCATGTAAGCGCACCTGTGGTTCGTTAATCGTGGAAATCACCCGGAGCCCAAAACAGTGAGTAATAGTCCATGAACGGGCCAGAATCGCCAAAACTGCCAGTGTTGACGACCGACATGTAAGCGCACTTGGGGTTCAATAATCGTGGAAATCAGTTCGGACCCCAAACGGTGAGTAATAGTCCAAGAACGGGCCGAATCGCCAAAATCGCCAGTGTTGATGACCGACATGTAAGCGCACCTTGGGGTTCAATAACTATGGAAATCGCCGACCTCAAAACGGTGAGTAATAGTCCAAGAACGGGCCAGAATCGCCAAAATCGCCAAGTTGATGACCGACATGTAAGCGCACCTGTGGTTCGTTAATCGTGGAAATCACCCGGACCCCAAAACAATGAGTAATAGTCCAAGAACGGCCAGAATCGCCAAAATCGCCAAGTGTTGATGACCGACATGTAAGCGCACCCTGGGGTTCAATAACTATGGAAATCGCCGACCTCAAAAGGTGAGTAATAGTCCAAGAAACGGGCCGAATCGCCAAAACAGCCAGTGTTGATGACCGACACGTAAACGCACCCTGTGGTTCGTTAATCGTGGAAATCACCCGGACCCCAAAACAGTGAGTAATAGTCCATGAACGGGCCAGAATCGCCAAAACGCCAGTGTTGATGACCGACATGTAAGCGCACCTTGGGTTCAATAACTATGGAAATCGCCGACCTCAAAACGGTGAGTAATAGTCCAAGAACGGGCCGAATCGCCAAAACTGCCAGTGTTGATGACCGACATGTAAGCGCACCTTGGGGTTCAATAACTATGGAAATCACCTCGGGACCTCAAAACGGTGAGTAATAGTCCAAGAAACGGGCCAGAATCGGCCAAAACTGCCAGTGTTGATGACCGGCATGTAAGCGCACCCTGTGGTTCGTTAATCGGGAAATCACCCGGAGCCCAAAACAGTGAGTAATAGTCCATGAAACGGGCCAGATCGCCAAAACCGCCAAAGTGTTGATGACCGACATGTAAGCGCACTTGGGGTTCAATAACTATGGAAATCGCCGACCCCAAAACGGTGAGTAATAGTCCAAGAACGGGCCAGAATCGCCAAACTGCCAGTGTTGATGACCGACATGTAAGCGCACCTTGGGGTTCAATAACTATGGAAATCGCCGACCCAAAACGGTGAGTAATAGTCCAAGAACGGGCCGAATCGCCAAAATCGCCAAGTGTTGATGACCGACAAGTAAACGCACCTGTGGTTCAATAATCGTGGAAATCACCCGGAGCCCAAAACAGTGAGTAATAGTCCAAGAACGGGCCAGAATCGCCAAAACTGCCAAGTGTTGATGACCGACATGTAAGCGCACTTTGGGGTTCAATAACTATGGAAATCGCCGACCTCAAAAGGTGAGTAATAGTCCAAGAAACGGGCCGAATCGCCAAAATCGCCAAAGTGTTGATGACCGACATGTAAACGCACCCTGTGGTTCGTTAATCGTGGAAATCACCCGGACCCCAAAACAGTGAGTAATAGTCCATGAACGGGCCAGAATCGCCAAACCGCCAGTTGTTGACGACCGACATGTAAGCACACCTGGGGTTCAATAACTATGGAAATCGCCGACCCCAAACAGTGAGTAATAGTCCAAGAACGGGCCGAATCGCCAAACCGCCAGTGTTGATGACCGACATGTAAGCGCACCTTGGGGTTCAATAACTATGGAAATCACCGACCTCAAAACGGTGAGTAATAGTCCAAGAAACGGGCCAGAATCGCCAAAACGCGCAAGTGTTGATGACCGCATGTAAGCGCACCCTGTGGTTCGTTAATCGTGGAAATCACCCGGAGCCCAAAACAGTGAGTAATAGTCCATGAACGGGCCGAATCGCCAAAACGCCAGTGTTGATGACCGACATGTAAGCGCACCTTGGGGTTCAATAACTATGGAAATCGCCGGACCTCAAAACGGTGAGTAATAGTCCAAGAACGGGCCGAATCGCCAAAATCGCCAGTGTTGATGACCGACATGTAAGCGCACCCTGGGGTTCAATAACTATGGAAATCGCCGACCCCAAAACAGTGAGTAATAGTCCAAGAACGGGCCAGAATCGCCAAAATCGCCAAGTGTTGATGACCGACATGTAACGCACCCCTTGTGGTTCAATAATCGTGGAAATCACCCGACCCCAAAACAATGAGTAATAGTCCAAGAACGGGCCAGAATCGCCAAAACTGCCGTTGTTGATGACCGACATGTAAGCGCACCTTGGGGTTCAATAACTATGGAAATCGCCGACCTCAAAACGGTGAGTAATAGTCCAAGAAACGGGCCGAATCGCCAAAACTGCCAAGTGTTGATGACCGACATGTAAACGCACTCTGTGGTTCGTTAATCGTGGAAATCACCCGACCCCAAAACAGTGAGTAATAGTCCATGAACGGGCCAGAATCGCCAAACTGCCAGTGTTGATGACCGACATGTAAGCGCACCTTGGGGTTCAATAACTATGGAAATCGCCGACCCCAAAACGGTGAGTAATAGTCCAAGAACGGGCCAGAATCGCCAAAACCGCCAAGTGTTGATGACCGACATGTAAGCGCACCTTGGGGTTCAATAACTATGGAAATCACCCGGACCTCAAAACGGTGAGTAATAGTCCAAGAAACGGGCCGAATCGCCAAAATCGCCAAGTGTTGATGACCGACATGTAAGCGCACCCTGTGGTTCGTTAATCGTGGAAATCACCCGGAGCCCAAAACAGTGAGTAATAGTCCATGAACGGGTTCAGAATCGCCAAAACTGCCAAGAACGTTGATGATCGACATGTAAGCGCACTTGGGGTTCAATAACTATGGAAATCGCCGGACCTCAAAACGGTGAGTAATAGTCCAAGAACGGGCCGAATCGCCAAAACCGCAAAGTGTTGATGACCGACATGTAAGCGCACCTTGGGGTTCAATAACTATGGAAATCGCCGACCTCAAAACGGTGAGTAATAGTCCAAGAACGGGCCAAATCGCCAAAATGCGAAAGTGTTGATGACCGACAAGTAAACGCACCTGTGGTTCGTTAATCGTGGAAATCACCCGGACCCCAAAAAGTGAGTAATAGTCCAAGAAACGGCCGAATCGCCAAAACTGCCAGTGTTGATGACCGACATGTAAGCGCACCTTGGGGTTCAATAACTATGGAAATCGCCGACCCAAAAGGTGAGTAATAGTCCAAGAACGGGCCGAATCGCCAAAACTGCCAGTGTTGATGATCGACAAGTAAACGCACCCTGTGGTTCGTTAATCGTGGAAATCACCCGGACCCCAAAACAGTGAGTAATAGTCCATGAACGGGCCGAATCGCCAAAACTGCCAAGTTGTTGATGACCGACATGTAAGCGCACCTGGGGTTCAATAACTATGGAAATCGCCGGACCCCAAAAACAAGTGAGTAATAGTCCAAGAACGGGCCGAATCGCCAAAATCGCCAAAAGGTTGATGACCGACATGTAAGCGCACCTTGGGGTTCAATAACTATGGAAATCGCCGACCTCAAAACGGTGAGTAATAGTCCAAGAAACGGGCCAGAATCGCCAAAATTGCCAAGTGTTGATGACCGATGTAAGCGCACCTGTGGTTCGTTAATCGTGGAAATCACCCGGAGCCCAAAACAGTGAGTAATAGTCCAAGAACGGGCCAGAATCGCCAAAACGCCAGTGTTGATGACCGACATGTAAGCGCACCTTGGGGTTCAATAACTATGGAAATCGCCGACCCAAAACGGTGAGTAATAGTCCAAGAACGGGCCGAATCGCCAAAACTCGCCAGTGTTGATGACCGCATGTAAGCGCACCTGTGGTTCAATTAATCGGAAATCACCCGGACCCCAAAACAGTGAGTAATAGTCCATGAACGGGCCAGAATCGCCAAACTGCCATTGTTGATGACCGCATGTAAGCGCACCTGGGTTCGTTAATCATGGAAATCACCCGACCCCAAAACAGTGAGTAATAGTCCAAGAACGGGCCGAATCGCCAAAACTGCCAAGTGTTGATGACCGACATGTAAGCGCACCTTTGGGGTTCAATAACTATGGAAATCGCCCGGACCCAAACGGTGAGTAATAGTCCAAGAACGGGCCGAATCGCCAAAACTGCCAAGTGTTGATGACCGACATGTAAGCGCACCTTGGGGTTCAATAACTATGGAAATCGCCGACCTCAAAAGGTGAGTAATAGTCCAAGAACGGGCCGAATCGCCAAAATCGCAAGTGTTGATGATCGACATGTAAACGCACCCTGTGGTTCGTTAATCGTGGAAATCACCCGGAGCCCAAAACAGTGAGTAATAGTCCATGAACGGGCCGAATCGCCAAAACGCCGTGTTGATGATCGACACGTAACGCACCCTGTGGTTCGTTAATCGTGGAAATCACCCGGACCCCAAAACAGTGAGTAATAGTCCAAGAACGGGCCAAAATCGCCAAAATCGCCAGTTGTTGAAATCGACCGACATGTAAGAACGCACCCAAAATGGGTTCATTAATCATGGAAATCGCCGACCTCAAAACGGTGAGTAATAGTCCAAGAACGGGCCAGAATCGCCAAAACTGCCAAGTTGATGACCGACATGTAAGCGCACCTGGGGTTCAATAACTATGGAAATCGCCGACCTCAAAACAGTGAGTAATAGTCCAAGAACGGGCCAGAATCGCCAAAACCGCCAGTGTTGATGACCGCATGTAAGCGCACCCTGTGGTTCGTTAATCGGGAAATCACCCGGAGCCCAAAACAAGTGAGTAATAGTCCAAGAAACGGGGCAGAATCGGCCAAAACTGCCAGTGTTGATGACCGACATGTAAGCGCACCTTGGGGTTCAATAACTATGGAAATCGCTTCGGGACCTCAAAAAGGTGAGTAATAATCCAAGAAACGGGCCAGAATCGGCCAAAACTGGAGTGTTGATGACCGACACGTAAACGCACCCCAGGGTTCGTTAATCGTGGAAATCACTCCGGGAGCCCAAAAGAGTGAGTAATAGTCCATGAACGGGCCAGAATCGCCAAAACGCCAAGTTGTTGATGATCGACATGTAAGCGCACCTGGGGTTCAATAACTATGGAAATCGCCCGACCCCAAAACGTGAGTAATAGTCCAAGAACGGGCCAGAATCGCCAAAACTGCCAACGTTGATGACCGACATGTAAGCGCACCTTGGGGTTCAATAACTATGGAAATCGCCGGACCTCAAAACGGTGAGTAATAGTCCAAGAACGGGCCAGAATCGCCAAAACTGCCAAGTGTTGATGACCGCATGTAAGCGCACCCTGTGGTTCAATTAATCGTGGAAATCACCCGACCCCAAAACAAAGTGAGTAATAGTCCAAGAACGGGCCAGAATCGCCAAAATCGCCAGTGTTGACGACCGACATGTAAGCGCACCTTGGGGTTCAATAATCATGGAAATCGCCCGACCTCAAAACGGTGAGTAATAGTCCAAGAACGGGCCGAATCGCCAAAATCGCAAGTGTTGATGACCGACATGTAAGCGCACCTTGGGGTTCAATAATCGTGGAAATCACCCGGACCCCAAAACGGTGAGTAATAGTCCATGAACGGGCCAGAATCGCCAAAATCGCCAAGGTTGATGACCGACATGTAAGCGCACCCTGGGGTTCAATAACTATGGAAATCACCGGACCTCAAAACGGTGAGTAATAGTCCAAGAAACGGCCAGAATCGCCAAAACTGCCAAGTGTTGATGACCGCATGTAAGCACACCCTGGGTTCATTAATCGTGGAAATCACCCGGAGCCCAAAAAAAGTGAGTAATAGTCCAAGAACGGGCCGAATCGCCAAAACTGCTAGTGTTGATGACCGATATAAGTAAGCGCACCTTGGGGTTCAATAACTATGGAAATCGCCGACCTCAAAAGGTGAGTAATAATCCAAGAAACGGGCCAGAATCGCCAAAATCGCAAGTGTTGACGACCGACACGTAAACGCACTCTGTGGTTCGTTAATCGTGGAAATCACCCGGAGCCCAAAACAGTGAGTAATAGTCCATGAACGGGCCAGAATCGCCAAAATCCGCCAAAACAGTGTTGATGACCGACATGTAAGCGCACCTGGGGTTCAATAACTATGGAAATCGCCCGACCTCAAAACGGTGAGTAATAGTCCAAGAAACGGGCCGAATCGCCAAAACTGCCATTGTTGATGACCAACATGTAAGCGCACCCTGGGGTTCAATAATCGTGGAAATCACCCGACCCAAAACGGTGAGTAATAGTCCAAGAACGGGCCGAATCGCCAAAACTGCCAGTTGTTGATGACCGCACGTAAACGCACCCAGGTTCGTTAATCGTGGAAATCACCCGGACCCCAAAACAGTGAGTAATAGTCCATGAACGGGCCGAATCGCCAAAACTGCCAGTGTTGATGACCGACATGTAAGCGCACCCTGTGGTTCGTTAATCATGGAAATCACCGGACCCCAAAACGTGAGTAATAGTCCAAGAACGGGCCGAATCGCCAAAACGCCAGTGTTGACGACCGACATGTAAGCGCACCTTGGGTTCAATAACTATGGAAATCGCCGACCTCAAAACGGTGAGTAATAGTCCAAGAAACGGGCCGAATCGCCAAAATCGCAAGTGTTGACGACCGACACGTAAACGCACCCTGGGTTCGTTAATCGTGGAAATCACCCGGAGCCCAAAAAAGTGAGTAATAGTCCATGAACGGGCCGAATCGCCAAAACCGCCAAGTGTTGATGACCAACATGTAAGCGCACCTTGTGGTTCAATAATCGTGGAAATCACCCGGACCCCAAAACAGTGAGTAATAGTCCAAGAACGGGCCAGAATCGACCAAAACTGCCATTGTTGATGACCGGCATGTAAGCGCACCTAGGGGTTCAATAACTATGGAAATCGCCGGACCTCAAAACGTGAGTAATAGTCCAAGAAACGGGCCAGAATCGCCAAAACCGCCAAGTTGATGACCGACATGTAAGCGCACCCTGTGGTTCAATAATCGTGGAAATCACCCGGACCCCAAAACAGTGAGTAATAGTCCAAGAACGGGCCGAATCGCCAAAATCGCCAAGTGTTGATGACCGCACATAAACGCACCTGTGGTTCGTTAATCATGGAAATCACCGACCCCAAAACGGTGAGTAATAGTCCAAGAACGGGCCGAATCGCCAAAATCGCAAGTGTTGATGACCGACATGTAAGCGCACTTTGGGGTTCAATAACTATGGAAATCGCCCGGACCCAAAACGGTGAGTAATAGTCCAAGAACGGGCCAGAATCGCCAAAACCGCCAAGTGTTGATGACCGACATGTAAGCGCACCTTGGGGTTCAATAACTATGGAAATCGCCGGACCTCAAAACAGTGAGTAATAGTCCAAGAAACGGCCAGAATCGCCAAAACTGCCAAAGTGTTGATGACCGACATGTAAGCGCACCCTGTGGTTCGTTAATCGGGAAATCACCCGACCCCAAAACAGTGAGTAATAGTCCATGAACGGGCCAGAATCGCCAAAACTGCCAGTGTTGATGACCGCATGTAAGCGCACCTTGGGTTCGTTAATCGTGGAAATCACCCGGACCCCAAAACAGTGAGTAATAGTCCAAGAAACGGGCCGAATCGCCAAACTGCCAAGTTGTTGATGACCGACATGTAAGCGCACCTTAGGGTTCAATAATCATGGAAATCACCCGACCTCAAAACGGTGAGTAATAGTCCAAGAACGGGCCGAATCGCCAAAACTGCCAAAGTGTTGACGACCGACATGTAAGCGCACCTTGGGGTTCAATAACTATGGAAATCGCCGACCCCAAAAAGGTGAGTAATAGTCCAAGAACGGGCCATAATCGCCAAAATTGCCAGTGTTGACGACCGCATGTAAGCACACCCCAGGGTTCGCTAATCGTGGAAATCACTTCGGGAGCCCAAAACAGTGAGTAATAGTCGAAGAAACGGGCCAGAATCGGCCAAAACAGCTAGTGTTGATGACCGACATCTAAGCGCACCTTGGGGTTCAACAACTATGGAAATCGCTTCAGGACCTCAAAAAGGTGAGTAATAATCCAAGAACGGGCCAGAATCGCCAAAATCGCCAAAGTGTTGATGACCGACACGTAAACGCACTCTGTGGTTCGTTAATCGTGGAAATCACCCGGACCCCAAAACAGTGAGTAATAGTCCATGAACGGGCCAGAATCGCCAAAACCGCCAAAGTTGATGACCGACATGTAAGCGCACCCTTGGGGTTCAATAACTATGGAAATCGCCCGGACCCAAAACGGTGAGTAATAGTCCAAGAAACGGCCAGAATCGGCCAAAACTGCCAGTGTTGATGACCGACATGTAAGCGCACCTTGGGTTCAATAACTATGGAAATCACCGACCTCAAAACGGTGAGTAATAGTCCAAGAACGGGCCGAATCGCCAAAATCGCCAGTTGTTGATGACCGCATGTAAGCGCACCTGTGGTTCATTAATCGTGGAAATCACCCGACCCCAAAACAGTGAGTAATAGTCCATGAAACGGGCCGAATCGCCAAAATCGCCAAAAGTTGATGACCGACACGTAAACGCACCCTGTGGTTCGTTAATCGTGGAAATCACCCGGACCCCAAAACAGTGAGTAATAGTCCAAGAACGGGCCGAATCGCCAAAATCGCCAAAGTAGTCGCCAATCTGTTGACGACCGACATGTAAGTAAACGCACCCAAAATGTGGTTCATTAATCATGGAAATCACCGGACCCCAAAACAGTGAGTAATAGTCCAAGAACGGGCGAATCGCCAAAACTGCCATTGTTGATGACCGACATGTAAGCGCACCTTGGGGTTCAATAACTATGGAAATCGCCGACCTCAAAAGGTGAGTAATAGTCCAAGAACGGGCCATAATCGCCAAAATTGCCAGTGTTGATGACCGCATGTAAGCGCACCCTGTGGTTCGTTAATCGTGGAAATCACCCGGAGCCCAAAACAGTGAGTAATAGTCCAAGAACGGGCCAGAATCGCCAAAACTGCAAAGAAGTTGACGATCGACATGTAAGCGCACCTTGGGGTTCAATAACTATGGAAATCGCCGGACCTCAAAAAGGTGAGTAATAGTCCAAGAACGGGCCAGAATCGCCAAAATGCCAGTGTTGATGACCGACACGTAACGCACCCTGTGGTTCGTTAATCGTGGAAATCACCCGGACCCCAAAACAAAGTGAGTAATAGTCCATGAACGGGCCAGAATCGCCAAAACTGCCAAAGTGTTGATGACCGACATGTAAGCGCACCTTGGGGTTCAATAACTATGGAAATCGCCCGACCCAAAACAGTGAGTAATAGTCCAAGAACGGGCCAATCGCCAAACTGCCATTGTTGATGACCAACATGTAAGCGCACTTGGGGTTCAATAACTATGGAAATCGCCGACCTCCAAAACGGTGAGTAATAGTCCAAGAAACGGCCGAATCGCCAAAACTGCCAGTGTTGATGACCGACATGTAAGCGCACTTGGGGTTCAATAATCGGGAAATCACCGGACCCCAAAACGGTGAGTAATAGTCCAAGAACGGGCCGAATCGCCAAAATCGCGAAAAGTTGATGACCGACATGTAAGCGCACCCTGTGGTTCCTTAATCGTGGAAATCACCCGGAGCCCAAAACAAAGTGAGTAATAGTCCAAGAACGGGCCAGAATCGCCAAAATTGCCATTGTTGATGACCGACATGTAAGCGCACCTTGGGGTTCAATAACTATGGAAATCGCCGACCTCAAAACGGTGAGTAATAGTCCAAGAACGGGCCAGAATCGCCAAAACTGCCAAGTGTTGATGACCGACATGTAAGCGCACCCTGTGGTTCGTTAATCGTGGAAATCACCCGGACCCCAAAACAGTGAGTAATAGTCCATGAACGGGCCAGAATCGCCAAAACTGCCAAGTGTTGATAACGCATATGTAAGCGCACCTTGGGGTTCAATAACTATGGAAATCGCCCGTTGATGCCAAATGTAAGCGCACTTGGAGTAATAGTCCACCCCAAACGGTGAGTAATCGCCAAAATCGCGAATCGCCAAACTGCAAGTGATGACCGACATGTAAGCGCACCTTGGGTTCAATAACTATGGAAATCGCCGGACCTCAAAACAAAGTGAGTAATAGTCCAAGAACGGGCCGAATCGCCAAAATCGCCAGTGTTGATGACCGACATGTAAGCGCACTTTGGGGTTCAATAACTATGGAAATCGCCCGGACCTCAAAACGGTGAGTAATAGTCCAAGAACGGGCCAGAATCGCCAAACCGCCAAAGTTGATGATCGACATGTAAGCGCACCTTGGGGTTCAATAACTATGGAAATCGCCGGACCCCAAAAGGTGAGTAATAGTCCAAGAACGGGCCGAATCGCCAAAACTGCCAGTGTTGATGACCGACATGTAAGCGCACCTGTGGTTCAAATAACTGGAAATCACCCGACCCCAAAACGTGAGTAATAGTCCAAGAACGGGCCGAATCGCCAAAACTGCCAAAGTGTTGACGACCGACACGTAAACGCACCTGTGGTTCATTAATCGTGAAAATCACCCGGACCCCAAAACAGTGAGTAATAGTCCATGAACGGGCCGAATCGCCAAAACTGCCATTGTTGATGACCGACATGTAAGCGCACCCTGTGGTTCATTAATCATGGAAATCACCGACCTCAAAACAGTGAGTAATAGTCCAAGAAATCGGGCCGAATCGCCAAAACTTCCAAAAGCCAGTGTTGATGACCGACATGTAAGCGCACCTTGGGGTTCAATAACTATGGAAATCGCCGACCTCAAAAGGTGAGTAATAGTCCAAGAAACGGGCCGAATCGCCAAAATTGCCAGTGTTGATGACCGCATAAGCGCACCTGTGGTTCGTTAATCGTGGAAATCACCCGGAGCCCAAAACAGTGAGTAATAGTCCAAGAACGGGCCAGAATCGCCAAAACTGCCAAAGGTTGATGATCGACATGTAAGCGCACCTTGGGGTTCAATAACTATGGAAATCGCCCGACCTCAAAAAGGTGAGTAATAGTCCAAGAAACGGGCCAGAATCGCCAAAACTCGCCAGTGTTGATGACCGACACATAAACGCACCCTGTGGTTCGTTAATCGTGGAAATCACCCGGACCCCAAAACAGTGAGTAATAGTCCATGAACGGGCCAAAATCGCCAAAATCTGCCAAGAGTGTTGATGACCGACATGTAAGCGCACCTGGGGTTCAATAACTATGGAAATCGCCGGACCTCCAAAACGGTGAGTAATAGTCCAAGAAACGGGCCAGAATCGCCAAACGGGCGCCAAAGTTGATGACCGACATGTAAGCGCACCTTGGGGTTCAATAACTATGGAAATCGCCGGACCTCAAAACGGTGAGTAATAGTCCAAGAACGGGCCAGATCGCCAAAATCGCCAAAGTTGACGACCGCATGTAAGCGCACCTGTGGTTCGTTAATCGTGGAAATCACCCGGAGCCCAAAACAGTGAGTAATAGTCCAAGAACGGGCCGAATCGCCAAAACTGCCAAGTGTTGATGACCGACATGTAAGCGCACCTTGGGGTTCAATAACTATGGAAATCGCCGACCTCAAAAAGGTGAGTAATAGTCCAAGAAACGGGCCGAATCGCCAAAACCGCCAAGTGTTGATGACCGACATGTAAGCGCACCCTGTGGTTCGTTAATCGTGGAAATCACCCGACCCCAAAACAGTGAGTAATAGTCCATGAAACGGGCCGAATCGCCAAAACTGCCAAGTGTTGATGACCGACACGTAAGCGCACCTGTGGTTCGTTAATCGTGGAAATCACCCGACCCCAAAACGTGAGTAATAGTCCAAGAAACGGGCCGAATCGCCAAAACTGCAAGTGTTGATGACCGACATGTAAGCGCACCTTGGGGTTCAATAACTATGGAAATCGCCCGGACCCAAAACGGTGAGTAATAGTCCAAGAACGGGCCAGAATCGCCAAAACTGAGTAAGTGTTGATGACCGACATGTAAGCGCACCTTGGGTTCAATAACTATGGAAATCACCGGACCTCAAAACGGTGAGTAATAGTCCAAGAACGGGCCAGAATCGCCAAAACTGCCAAAGGTTGATGACCGACATGTAAGCGCACCTTGGGGTTCAATAACGTGGAAATCGCCGAGCCCAAAACAAAGTGAGTAATAGTCCAAGAAACGGGCCAGAATCGCCAAAACCGCCAGTGTTGATGATCGACATGTAAGCGCACCTTGGGGTTCAATAACTATGGAAATCGCCGACCCCAAAAGGTGAGTAATAGTCCAAGAAACGGGCCAGAATCGCCAAAACTGCGAAAGTGTTGATGACCGACACGTAAACGCACTCCTGTGGTTCGTTAATCGGGAAATCACCCGGAGCCCAAAACAGTGAGTAATAGTCCAAGAA
>JAHHZJ010000459.1:0-37721 GCA_021437245.1 Aegilops speltoides | reverse complement strand
TTCATGATAAATTTGTTAAATTAATCATATTACTAAAGAACTCCCACTGCATGTAATCTCTAGTCATCTAAGTGATTACGATCCAAATCAACTAAACCATAACCGATCATCACGTGAGATGGAGTAGTTTTCAATGGTGAACATCACTATGTTGATCATATCTACTATATGATTCACGCCACCTTTCTTCGTGTTCCGAGGCCATATCTGCATATGCTAGGCTCGCCAAGTTTAACCGAGTATTTCGCGGGCAAATGGCTTGCACCCGCTGTAGATGGAAGAGCTTATCACACCCATCACCGGGTGTCTCGGCATTTAACTTTGGCAACGGGCATACCGTGGAGAACACTACTTGATAATTTTAGGAGAGATCATCTTAAAATGCTACCGTTAATCAAAGCAAGATAAGATGCATAAAGGATAAACATCACATGCAATCAATATAAGTGATATGATATGGCCATCATCATCTTGTGCTTGGATCTCCATCTCCTAAGCACCGCGTGATCACCATCGCCACCGGCGCATCAAGGAAATATGCCCTAGAGGCAATAATAAAGTTATTATTTATTTCCTTATTTCATGATAAATGTTTATCATTCATGCTATAATTGTATTAACCGAAACATGATACATGTGTGAATGCATAGACAAAACAATATGTCACTAGTATGACTCTACTAGACTAGCTTGTTAATCAAAGATTTATGTTTCCACCATGAACAAAGAGTTGTTATTTGATTAACAAGGTCACATCATTAGTAGAATGATCTGATTGACATGACCCATCCCATTAGCTTAGCACACATCGCTTAGTATGTTGCTACCGCTTTTATCCATGACTTATACATGTTCCCGAATTATGAGATTATGCAACTCCGCCACGAGGAACACTTTGGTACTACCAAACGCACAACGTGAATCGGGTGATTATAAAGGAGTACTACAGGTGTCTCCAAAGGTAGATGTTGGGTTGACGATTTCGAGATTAGGTTTTGCACTCCATTGCCGGAGAGGTATCTTCGGCTTCCGGTAATACACATCACAAGCCTTGCAAGCATTACAAGTAATGAGTTAGCTGTGAGATGATGTATTACGAACGAGTAAAGAGATTGCCAGAAAGATTGAACTAGGTATTGATACCACGATCGAATCTCGCAAGTAACATACCGATGACAAAGGAACAACGTTTGTTATGCGGTCGACCGATAAAGATCTTCGAGAATATGTAGGAACCAATATGGGCATCCAGGTCCCGCTATTGGTTATTGACCGAGACATGTCTCGGTCATGTCTACATTGTTCTAACCAGGGTCCCACGCTAAGGTTTCGGGATGCTTATTATGAGTTTATGTATTTTGATGTACCAAGAAGTTCGAGTCCCGATGTGATCACGGACATGACGAGGAGTCTCGAAATGGTCGAGACATAAAGATTGATATATTGGAAGCCTATATTTGGAGTTCGGAATGGTTCCGAGTGAAAACGGGAATTTACCGGAGTACCGGGAGGTTACCGGAACCCCCCGGGAACTAAATGGGCCTTAGTGGGCCTCGAGGGGAAGAGGGGGCCGGCCAGGTGGTCAGCCTCCCCCCCCATCCGAAAGGACAAAGGGGGGGGGGGCGCCTCTTCCCCTTTCCCCCCAAATCCTACTCCAACTAGGAAAGGGGAGTCCCCCCGGGAGAGGACTCCTCCCGACCCTCTAGGCCGGCCGCCTCCCCTCCTCCTTTTATACGGGGCAGGGGGCACCCTAGAACACACAAGTTTGATCTACGGATCGCTCCTTAGGCAGGTGCCCCTCCACCATATTCCACCTCGGTCATACCGCCAAGCTCGGCCGTTGAAACATCAAGATCGCACCACGCCTGAAGTCAGCAGGTAGAAATCAAGAAGGAACATCAAGGTTGATGGTCAATAAAACCATTAAGTTCAAGAAGGGCAAGGGCAAGAATAACTTCAAGAAAGACGGAAGGATGTTGCCGCTACCGTAGGCTAGGCGGAAGAAGTCAAAGAATGGACCCAAGCTCGAGATCGAGTGCTTTATTGCAAAGGAAGGGTCATCGAAGAACTGCCCCAAATACTTAGCGGACAAGAAGGCCGCAACACCAAAGGTATATTTTATATACATGTAATTGATGTGTACCTTACCAAAGATTGTGTAACTCCCGGGTATTTGATACCGTGCTGTTCATATTTGTAACTCACAGCAGAGCTGCGAATAAGCGGAGACTAGCGGCGACGAGGTGACGATGCGTGTCGGGAATGGTTCCAAGGTCGATGTGATCGCCGCCGCACGCTACTCTACATTTACCACGGGTTAGTTTTAAACCTTAATAATTGTTATTTGGTGCCAAGTTTGAGCATGAACATTGTATCAGATCTCGCTGATACGAGATGGCTACTCATTTAAATCCGAGAATAATGGTTGTTCTATTTATATGAGAGATATGTTTTATGGTCATGCCCGATGGTCAATGGTTTATTCTAATGAATATCGAGCGTAATATTACACATATTCATAGTGTGAATAAAAGAGGTAAAGTTGATAACGATAGTCCCACATACTGTGGCATCGCCGCCTTTGGTCACATTGGTGTCAAGCGCATCAAGAAGCTCCATATGATGGACTTTAGAGTCTCTCGATTATGAATCATTTGGACATGACCATGCCTTATGGGAAAATGACCAAGACTCCATTCTAACAATGGAGCGAGCAACCAACTTATTGGAAATCATACATACCGATAAAAGCGGTTGAGCGTTGAGGCTCAAGTGAGGATATCGTTATGTTCTCACTCTCACTGATGACTTGAGTAGATATGGGTATGTCTACTTAATGAAACACAAGTCCGAGACCTTGAAAAGTTCAAGGAATTTCGAATGAGGTAGAGAATCAACGGACCGAAAGATAAAGTTCCTACAATCGATCGTGGAGGAGAATATTTAAGTCACTAATTTGGTACACACTTAAGGAAATGTGGAATCGTTTCACAACTCACGCCGCTCGAACACCTCAACGTAATGGTGTGTCCAAACGTCAGAATCGCACTCTATTGGATATGGTGCGGTCTATGATGTCTCACCGATTTACCGCTATCATTTTGGGGATACGCCTAGAGACTACATTCACTTTAAATAGGGCACCGCCTAAACCGCTGAGACGACCGTATGAATTATGGTTTGGGAAGAAACCTAAGCTATCGCTTAAAGTTTGGGATGCGATGCTTATGTCAAGAAACTTCAACCTCAAAAGCTCGAACCCAAGTCGGAAAAATGCCTTCATAGGATACCCTAAGGAAACCATTGGGTATACTTTCTACTTAAGATCCGAGGGCAAGATCTTTGTTGAAGAACGGATCCTTTCTCGAAAAGGAGTTTTCTCGAAAGAAGTAAGTGGGAGGAAAGTAGAGCTTGACGAGTACTACCTCTTGAACAAGAAAGTAGTGCAGCTCATGAAAATGTTCCTATAATGCCTACACCAACCGGAGAGGAAAATAATGATGATGATCAAGGTACTTCGAACAAGTTGCTATGAACTTCAGTAGTCCACTAGGACACGCCCGCACTGAGTGGCACGACAACCCTGTCCCGGAAATCATGTTGTTAGACAACGGTGAACCTTCGAACTATGAAGAAGCAATGGCGGGCCCAGATTCCAACAAATGGCTTGAAGCCATGAAATCCAAGATAGAATCCATGTATGAAAACAAAGTATGGACTTTGATGATTTGCCCGATGATCGGCGAGCGATAGAAAAACAAATGGATCTTCAAGAAGAAGACGGACGCTGGATGGTAATGTTACCATCTATAGCTCGACTTGTCGCTAAGGGTTATCGAAGTTCAAGGGTTGACTACGATGAGACATTCTCTCGTCAGAAGGCTGAAGTCCGTCCAATGATGTTAGCAATTGCCGCATACTATGATTATGAGATATGGCGGACGCTAAAACGGCATTCCTAACGGACATCTTAAGGAAGAATCAGATATGATGCAGCCGGAAGGTTTTGTCGATCCTAATAATGCTAACAAAGTATGCAAGCTCCAACCATTTATGGATGGTGCAAGCATCTCGAGTTAGAACATTCGCTTGATGAGATGATCAAAGCGTTTAGTTTATGCGACTTATGGAGAAGCCTCGTTACATAAGAAAGTGGGAGCTCGTAGCATTTCTCATATTATATGTAGATGACATACTCTTTATGGGAAATGATATAGAACTTTGGACAACATTAAGGCCTACTTGAATAAGTGTTTTTCAATGAAGGACCTTGGAGAAGCTGTTATATATTAGGCATCAAGATCTATAGAGATAGATCGAGACCTCATAGGTCTTTCACAAAGCACATACCTTGATAAGATTTTGAAGAAGTTCAAAATGGATCAGGCAAGAAGGGTTCTTGCCTGTATTGCAAGTGTGAGATTGAGCTCGCTCAATGCCCCACCACGGCAAAAGATAAAGAAGAGATGAGTGTCATCCCTATGCTTCAGCCATAGGATCTATTATGTATGCCATGCTGTGTACTGCACTGATGTAAACCCTTGCCGTAAGTTTGGTAGGAAGGTACCAAAGTAATCCCGGCAAGGAACACCGGACAGCGGTCAAGAATATCCTCAAGTACCAAAAGGACAAAGGACATGTTTCGCTTATGGAGGTGACGAAGAGCTCATTAAAGGGTTATGTCGACGCTTAGCTCTACGTGATCCGATGAATCTAAGTCACAAACCGGATATGTATATGTTGAATGGTGGAGCAAGGAGCTGGTGAAGCCGCAGTGGCGCGCCGTGGCGGGATCTACATGTGAAGCGGAGTACATGGCAGCCTCTGAGGCAGCAGATGAAGCAATTTGGGTGAAGGAGTTCATCACCGACCTAGGAGTCATACCCAATGCGCGGGCCGATCAAACTCTTCAGGACAACACCGAGCTATTGCCTTTGCCAAGGAGCCTGTGTTTCACAAGAAGACCAGCACATCAGTTGCCGCCTCAACTCCATCCGTGAAAATGTTCAAGATGGAGACATAGATATTTGCAAAGTACATACGGATCTCAATGTCGCAGATCCGCTCTAAACCTCTCATGAAAGCAAAACATGATCAACACCGTAACTCTATGGGTGTTCGATTCATCACAATGTAACTAGATTATTGACTCTAGTGCAAGTGGGAGACTGTTGGAAATATGCCTAGAGGCAATAATAAAAGGATTATTATTATATTTCTTGTTCGTGATAATTATCTTTATTCATGCTATAACCGTATTATCCGAAATCATAATACACGAATACATAGACCATAATATGTCCCTAGTAAGCCTCTAGTTGACTAGCTCGTTGATCAATGATAGTCATGGTTTCCGACTATGGACATCGATGTCGTTGATAACGGGATCACATCATTAGGAGAATGATGTGATGGACAAGGCCCAATCCTAAGCATAGCACAAGATCGTAGTTCGTTTGCTAGAGCTTTTCCAATGTCAAGTATCTTTTCCTTAGACCATGAGATCGTAACTCCCGGATACCGTGAGTGCTTTGGTGTACCAAACGTCACAACGAATCGGGTGACTATAAAGGTGCACTAGGTATCTCCCAAAGTGTCTCGCTGGGTTGACACGATCGAGATCGATTTGTCACTCCGTATGACGGAGAGGTATCTCCGGCCCACTCGGTAATGCATCATCATAATGAGCTCAAAGTGACCAAGTGTTTGGTCACGGATCATGCATTACGGTATGAGTAAAGTGACTTGCGGGTAACGAGACCGAACGAGGTATTGGGATACCGATCGAAGTCTCGGCAATTAACGCATCGATTGACAAAGGGAATTGTATACGGGTTGATCGAATCTTTGACATCGTGGTTTATCCGATGAAATCATCGTGGAACATGTGGGAGCCAACATGGGTATCCAGATCCCGCTGGTTATTGGCCGGAGAGCTGTCTCGGTCATGTTCAAGATGATTCCGAACCCGTAGGGTCTACACACTTAAGGTTCGTGACGCTTAGGGTTATTAGGAAGACTTGTATGTGATTACCGAATGTTGTTCTGAGTCCCATGAGATCCTCGGACGTCACGAGGAGTTCCGGAATGGTCTAGAGGTGAAGATTTATATATGGAAGTTGTCATGCGGACCGGAAAGTTTTGGGGCATATCGTATTGTACCGACCACCAAGAGGTTCCGGGTCCACCGGAGGCCACCTCCTGAGGGCCTCATGGGCCGCAAGGGGAACCAGCCCGGAGGGCTGGGCGCCGCCTCTTGGGCCCATGCGCCTAGGGTGGGGGAACCCTAGGCCGCCCCTTTGCTTGGGGCAAGCCCTCCCGGCCCGCTTGCCCTTCCCTATAAATAGAGGGTGAGGGAGGGCTGCTGATAACCAGGCGCAACCTCCCCTTCCCAACACCTCTCCTCCGCTCACGGGCTTGGCGGCCTCGTTGAGTATCACGCTTCCACCACCACCACGCCGTCAGGCTGCTGCTGAGCTATCTTCTCAACTCTCCTTCCCCTTGCTGGATCAAGACGGAGGAGACGCCGTCTGCTCCGTGACATGTGTCAACGCGGAGGTGTCCTGCTCGCACTTGGTCATCGGTGATTTGAATCACGCTAGTACGACTCCATCATCACCGCTCTTCTTGAACGCTTCCGCACGCAATCTGTGGTATGTAGATGCAATCTCTCCCATGACTCGTTGCTTAGATGAACTCATAGATGGATCTTGGTGAAACCAGAGGAAATTTTTAATTTTCTACAACGCTCCTCAATGCATATAACAAGTAATAACAGCCCATAATGCAATAAATATCAATATAAAAGCATGATGCAAAATGGACGACATGACATAGGTCACTATTTCCAAACACATAAGGGCCCAAGACAAGGAGATCCGATGTCACCTATTCTGCTCAACATTGGTCGCGTGACGATTCTAATAGGGAGGGCCAAGGATGCTAGTCAAGTAGGTAGTCTGCCTCATCTAGTTGATGGAGGTGTTTCCCTATAATACCGATGATACTATCATTTTATGGAGCATGACTTGGCAAAAGCAGAAACGTGAAGTTGGTGTTATGCTTATTTGAACAATTGATCGGACTAAAGATTAATTTCCGCAATTGTTCTGTTTTGGAAGAGCCAATGAAGAACAAGAGGCATATAAGCAATTGTTCGATGTGAGTTGGGGCTTTACCTTTCACATATTTGGGTATACCAATTCACCATCAAAAGATAACAAACAGAGAATGGAAGTGCATTGAGGATCTTTTGAGAAGAAACTAGTTGCCGGAAGGGCAAATTGATGTCATATGGAGGCTGTTTAGTTCTCATTAATTCTTGGTTCACAAGCATGCCCATGTTTCTTCCTGGTTTTTCGAGGTACCAGTTGGAGTTCGTAAAAGACTTGATTTCTATTGGTCCCATTTCTTTCCGCAAAGTGATGACCTGAAGAGGAAGTATGGACTCGCTAAATGGGACATTGTTTACCTAATCAAGGACCAAGGGGGTCTAGGTATCGAAAATCTTGAGGTGAAGAACAAATGTCTTCTCAGCAAATGGCTGATATGCTATCCGTGAGACTGGGCTACATGGGCACAGATTGTGCGTAATAAGTACCTTCATTCCAAATCTTTATCCTGTGAAAGTGAGGCGATGGATTTGCTCGGAAAGGACTGATGAGAGTTAAATCAACATTTTTAATCGGATAAAGTTTGTTATCGTAATGGTACTTCTACAGACTCGAGGATACATGGCTAGGGACACGCCTCGCTTCAATATTCTTCTCTATATAGCATTGTTCAACGAGAGACACAACTGTTGAGACAGATATCAAGACACGCTCTCAATATTCACTTCAGAGAGCGCCATTGAAACCGGAAGCTTGGCTCCATCTTGTGAGAAGATTGATGGATGTCCAACTAACTCAAATTCGATCAGTTGTGTTGGAAGTCGACTAGGAATGGAGAGTTCACGGTCAAATCCATGTATTTGGATATTATTAATTCTAGCTCTATCCTACTTCAAAACATGTTTGGAATGTCAAAGTACCCTTGAGAGTTAAAGTATTTATGTGGTTTGTACACAAACAAGTAATTTTAACTAAGGATAACTTGATAAAGCGTAACTGGATTGGATCCGCCAGATGTAGCTTTTGTGATCGGGATGAATCCATCGACACCTCTTTCTTGATTGCCCTTTGGCAAAATTCTTTGGCGACAGTTCACATAGCCTTTAATATTACTCCAAATAATATCAACACGTTATTTGGGACGTGGCTAGATGGGATTGAGCCCTAAACAGTTAAACACATTCGTAGGAGTATGTGCTTTATTATGGGCTATCTCGAATTGCAGAAATGATTGGTCTTAACACAACAACAAATACTAATTTTTGCATGTTATCTTTCGAGCCACGGCGTTGAACCGTGTGTGGTCGCTACTCACCGATGGAGGCCGGGAGCGCTTGGTTATTGGATCTATCCGATGGGAGATGGTATCGGGTTTTCAACCGGTTTGATGGTGGTCATGTAATAGGATAGGCAATTAGTTTTCCTATCTTTATCTTGCTAGCGGTTGTGGCTTTATTCTTGTTCTTTAGCTCTTTGTGAGCAGTTTTTGTTCTTCTTTGTTTGAGACTTTGAGACTCGTCGAACTATTTTGTTTGGTAATAAAGGTGGCGTATGCATCGCTTCGATGCAGAGGCCGATATATCTTCTTAAAAAAAAACTGAGTGCTTCTGCCAAGTTTTAGTTGAGTGCTTGATAAAATTCCTGCTCTTCTTGCTTGCTATTCTCCAATATAATGCTTGCAATCCTGCTATGCCCATCTGACCTGTTTGCTGTCAAGTATTAGTGCCCTAATTGGACTGTTGCTGCAGTGGTGAGTTATCAAACTGTTTCTTCTCCAGCCCTGCATAATGCTCTGGATTGCTGTGTTTCCAAATAGTTTCTTTCTCCAGCCTGAGTTGTGTTCTGTACTGCCGGGTCCAGAGAGTTCCATTTACCTGACCTCGCTTCTTATGTTTTTATTATTATTTCCGAACCACATGAAGTTACAAATGATATAGACTGAATGATATACGCAGACTGAATGCTATACGTGTACATTTCTAAAGTCTACCTAGATGAAGAGCCCATGTGGCCTTTTTAACACCATGATTTTGTTAGAGAAGCGAGAATACCCAGCTCAAAGTTTGCTCGATGAACAATGGTGCCATTGCCATTGTCTTCTAGAAAAACATATGGCTATGTAGCAACGGCCATCACCGCCGGAGCTTAGGGACGCCCATCCGCTCTTGTGAAGGAGTTTGCAAGACTCGATCCCTCATATATGATTCATTGCAGTAGTAGAATAACTTGATGCTTCTCAAGCCCATGCAACTCATTCAGATAAGATGTGATCGCTACTCTAACTATGTGGATGATCTTCATTCATCATAACTATGAACATGACTAAGAGACTTGTAATGGAACTATATATATCCCTTGGAAATTGCTGATGTGAAGCTTGGTAGCTCACTGCAATGCATTTATCGCCTTGTGCACACATTTATCTTCACTTTCAGCACATGCACCACCTCTATTCTAGTCAGTTTGATTTGCTATCTTCGCCTTTTATGGCAGAATCTTATCTGTACGGTGTCATATGCTCATATATCTTTGATATGATTGCACCATACACATATGAATCATGGATATTACATCTACGGGACATATGAATACTAGCGTGACATCATACATGTCTCATGTTGTCTTTACTGTGTCATATGCTAACATGCCTTTGTTATGATTGTACCATACACATGTCAACCATGGATATTGCATTTACGGGCACATGATTAGTAGCCCGACATCGACAAGTATTATGGTGGTAAAGCCATTCACGTCCTAGTTTGAATTTGGATACCTTTCTTATTACCAGGAAGGCTGCATACTTTGATTCCTCATATTTATCATTGTTGGTGCTCAAAACCATTAATAGGACAGTTGCAATGAATTTTAGAACTGACCTCAAATATTACATATGGATTAGAAATTGTGCAAGATGTACACAAGATCATCCCTCAACTTACATTGGATTTCCCTTTGGAAATAATAGAATGAATGTAATGCAATACTTGTTGTACAACCATGTGACGTTGACATATATATGGGGAGTCAACTAATTGCCCTAGCCCATTAGTTCACACCAAAATATTCATCTACCTTGTATTGCCTCGAGATGAATGTAATTAGAGAGAATTCTTATTTAACACGGTCTTAAAATTTATTGCCTTATTTGACACTGATTTTTTTCCATTCCTTATATAACACCGGATCTAAATTTTATGCCCTTTATAACACTTTCAACCATTTTAAGCCTTTAACGGTGTCAAATGACACCTGAAAAGACCTATTTGCCCTTCATGTGACATGTGACCCCAAAATTACGTGTATGTATCTATCCAGCCGACTGCTTTGCTAGGTGTGTGAGCCAATTCAAAGAAAATCGATCGACATTTGTTGGTCGTGCTGCACCTATGAACCGCCCACCCATTACTTGTGGTGTCCATGTCTAAATAGAGACTTAGATTTATTTTTAGAGCTCCCACCGGACAGAAATTTGTAGCTTAGACCGCCACCGCATGTCGGACATGTGCTACATCTTCACTTTCAGTTCACCGGCATGTCCGCATCTTCGCGATGCCTCATGAAGTCACTTAGTGCATGTACGACGTCACTCATGCCTTTATCACTGTTGGAGCAACGCCCATGAGCAGTAAATAAATATATGTACACAAAGCTAGCTAAAGAAGGAGCTTGATCGACACACACAACTAGTACTGCCTCCGTTCCTAAATATAAGTCTTTGTAGAGATTTTAAACCATGTAATGTATATAGATGCATTTAAGTTTAGATTCATTTATTTTACTGTATGGTCCATCTAGTGGAATCTCTACAAAGACTTAAATTTAAGGAGGAGTAGTATATAATGATTGTCCGTAGACTTGCGGACGTGAACATGGCATGGGCTAGCTCTAGCTGTGCACTGCCAACAAACTTGCGTACGTGAACATGGTCTGATCACCATTTGTTTCAGCAGCTCGCGCGCGCCACATGAGAAATTTTATCTATTTTTGGCTCATGACAACAGGCCCATAGCTGATGTGGCGGCTGTGGCATTCGACGTGTATTGCAGGACCAACAAATCAAGTTTGAGGACCATATTGACACGGTATTTGCAAGTTTCGGGATCGTCTTGAGCCAGTTCATTAGTTTGAGGACAGAACAACGTCAACAGCGTTAGAGACCAAAGATGCATTTTACTTGAAAATTTGGTCACATACCCATGAGAGGCAAATAGGTCATTTCATACATCATTTAACACCGCTAAGGCTTAAAATGGACGAAAGTGTCATAAAGGGCATAAAATTTAGATAGGGTGTTAAATAAGGAAGAAAAGTTTTCAGTGTCAAATAGGAAAATAAAATTTAAAGTAGTGTTATATAAGGAATTTTCTCATGTAATTAATACAAGTGGGTACCAAACATTATTATTTGAGGTGGGCCGCTAATATTTTGGCCCGAACTTTGTGAGGTGGGAAAAATCTCAAACATTGTTTCAGTTGGGTGGAGATATACTCGTCATTTGCCCTAACATGATTGAAGGCATGTTGGACGCCGATAACCTGCCACACGCAGACATCTAGTGGGTTGTGCCGCACGCCCCGTGTGGCATGAGCGACCCCGCCGCACGACGGTGTCCGGCGCAGCAGCCACAGCCCGACGTCTGGTGGCACAATCGCCCACATGTCCGGGCGATCGACCGTGATTGCCCGTACGACCTAACGCTACCGTCCCGCCTGCCTTCCAACCCCATTCCACTCTGCCGCTGCCTCCTACCTCTCGATCCCTACCTCCATCGTTTTCCTTCTCGTTGTTATGACAACCAGAAAGCAGATCCTTAGCGCCCCATCCCCACACTTCATCATACCCACCCCCTAACTCGCCATGACGCATTTAGCTAATGTCGATCTCCGATCTCCTTCTCGCTTCTTCGCGAAAATTGAAATTACGCATTGCCCACGAAGATGGCGACTAGATCCACGTTGTCATGACAAACACAACACGGATTGTGTGTATTCACATTTGCCCACCAACGCCGCATTCTGCCATATTCTATCCTAGAGTTGAGCTAAGCTTCGGGTTGCTGGAAAGTAGTAGCTGCGAGAATGATGCGAGGAATCACTAAAATTGGGGAAGAAAGGAGGAATTTGGGTGGTATAGGGAGGGAGGAAAATAATTACAATTGTTTTCGATGTTAGTTGGCACCTATCTTTGCCGTCACCACAATATTGTGTTGTTACTTGCCATCATATTATGTTGGCGCTGCCATCGGTTCAAAATGATAGTTGGCATCCAGATTTTAGAAAAGAGAATGAATGTGCATGTCCTACTTGCTATGATGTGTTGGTTGTCTATGCAAGAAATGTGATAAGATTGTCGTGTTTGTGTATGTGCAAACAATAAGAATGCTTTAAGGATATTGATGCTGCTTGTTCATGCAATGACCGAAACACAAGGAGAAAAAAAAGGAAAAATGAATCATGAAGACGCATCGATCCTTGGTTTTCAAAGGCCGAAACGCCTTGGGATGCAACAGTACAATCAACTCATTTCAGGCCGCTACGCCACTATTAGAGAAGACGCGAGCATCGGTACGATGCATGATAAAAAAGAGACAATTGCCATATTTGTGACGAGGAAGATGGCATTGTACTTATGTCCTACAATGTCATTTTTTGGTTCTTATGACCCAACACACACAGGGGATACCATGGCAAGTTCAGCATGTAGGCTTAACGCCGAGTGATGTACGGCCATCAACTTCAAGTAGCCAATGTGGCAAATCAAGGTAACGCATAAAAAAGAAACATACTGGTGTGGCATGAAATTAACCTTGCAATGATGGCAAAGACTTACGAAGTTATATGGAAAATGCGGACCTTCATGTAGCACGTGGCAACAGCGGCAACCATGTACCGCCATCAACATCGTATACTGTGAGTCGATGAAGTGAATTTGTGATGTGAATCAGAGAAGGAACATAGGTGACATTGGGGTTTTCGGTGATTTGACAAAACACATGCTCTGGATAGCAAAGGCGTTCGACAGCTGCAGCTGTTATGATCGACAACGCATTTGCTATGCCGGATAAATGCGCATATGCTCGTTGCCAATGCTGATAGCTTGCGGAAGCAAGCAATGCTCGGACAATCAGCTGCCATGCCTGACAACTGCAGCTTATGGCAAATCAATTGTAGTTTCCATGTCTAATCAAATGTGATTGCATGTGTCAAACAACGAGGATAACAAGTGTGAACAAAATCTGTGTGGCATGGTTGAACCACTACATGTGCCATGTTGTACAAACTACGCTTTCATGCATTGACCAATCAAGCAATGATCACATGTTGTTATAGGAACCACATCAAGAAACATCTCATGGCAAGCTTCACATTGCAGGCCAACGCTATTAAGATAGAACACAACAAATTGAAATGACAAACCAGATGCGATTAGTACATGTGACACAAGAAGGTAAAAAATGTGAACCAGAAACAAGAGTATTTATTTTTGTGGAAAAGCATGGGGAGGGGACTTGTCACGGTGGTGGCGGAAAGACAACAAAATGCTACCAACTCGGACGGCTGCAAATAGTCATCTATTGTCTTTAGGATTTGTCAATTGTTGTGGCGTGTGCAACATTCGTGGTTGATTCCATTTGCCTAGTGAGCTCGCGTACTAGTATCCAAGTTTTTATACTAAAGATGTTGGTTGCCATACCTGGCAAAAGAACTGCCATGTTTGTTGACTGTAGCTGCCATGAATGAAAAATCAGCAGCTTGCTATGATGGTCACATGCAATGCCCGATTTGTCAGTATGAATGATGTCAAGACAAATCGATGCGCTATATTCCGCTACATAAACCTGCCATTGAAGCAATGCTTACACACACCTATTTTTTTGCGGGGCTTCAACTACAATCAACAACGGCGAGGGACATCTATCAGGAACTCTCGACGAAAAGAAGCATTCCACCAGCCTACCAACAATTCCCACAAACAATGCAAGAATCAATAGGAATGGCAATTATTCCAGCAATGCCGATGCACACCTTTGCACACCAAAGCAACACTTGCAGATGAAACAGCCACCATAATCTAAGTGAATGATGAACGATGACGGGATGATGATGATGGGCAATCGAAATCATGATACCTCAGCCACCATATGTTGGGAAGAGATTTGATTCATTTGAAGATGCCGAACTCTACCAGGGATATGCAATGTTTGTGAATAATCAATACCATAAGAAAATAAAAAAACTAACGAGTACAAGAGGTGAGATGATGTGCTACAAGGCACG
Organism: Aegilops speltoides; assembly: GCA_021437245.1. Classification (NCBI taxonomy): domain Eukaryota; kingdom Viridiplantae; phylum Streptophyta; class Magnoliopsida; order Poales; family Poaceae; genus Aegilops; species Aegilops speltoides. The sequence continues at coordinate 23,329 of JAHHZJ010000459.1, read as the reverse complement.
AAGGAACAAGAAGGGTAAAGGTGTTACGCTTGTCATGCCGAACGAAAGAGAGGTATCATTGTCAAGATGGAATGCCCTGTCCGTGTAAGCTAAACATAGATGGAGCATGGTGGTGGTCATGAATATTTCGACGAAAGCGAACTTAAAATTTCGAGCGCCCACAGAGGATTTCGAGAAGAAATTCATAAAATCGCATGATTGTAACGTCGGTCCAACAAGAATGGTCCAACATCGTCCCTCATCCACAGCGGACATGGTAGACTAAGTAGCATGCCCACATACCAGAGACGCCACAAATCTAAAGGCAAAGTATCAGAGAGAGAGCAAAGTTGGCTGACATAGAAGACACGATAGCCTACTTCGGCGAGAAAGCAAAAACAGATCCGATTTCTTCTACGTGATAAGGTTGGACGATGAGGACCGGCGAAACATGTATTGGTGGATGCAATAAGAGCCTACAAAATTTTCGAGATTGCATTTTGTTCGACACATATCTTACTAATATGTACAAGATGCCCCATACCCATTCAGAGGAATAAATAACCACAATCCGTCATTGCGCTCGCTGCGTGCCTCGCTTGGAATGAAGATGATGGGTACACTTGGCTGTTCAAAACCTTCTTGGAGTGTGGACTTGCTCAATGAACATAACAACAAACCAGGATTTTAGCATGTGCGCATAAATGAGGTCTTTCCGCTCGCAGCGCAATAAAAATCGAGGTGCATATTAAGAAGGCTAAGAGGAGCTAGGACCATTCTTGTCGACCGCTTCCAGAGCTGCACACAGGCATTCGAAGTTGGCGTGGACCACAACTTGACGATGGAGGAGTTTGAATGAGCTGGACAGCTATGATTGAAACATACCAAGTCCAAGACAACGAGACACTTACTAGCTGCGGGAAGCGAATGTACCTGGTGCCGACCTACTTGTAAAGGTTTCTTCCCATTTCTGCATTACACAACGCAGCGAGGGTTCAATGTTGTTTTGAAATGGTACGTGAGCCCGGCAACTCATTGCTGCAGTTTGCCAAGCAATACACAACTTTAAAATGTAAAATAATGATCTCGAGCTACGTTAAGAAGCAAACACCAAGCCATGCCCTAAATTGCTAACATATTTGCCAATGGAGAGGCAAGATGAGCAAGATATATCTGAAGGAAATATGCCCTAGAGGCAATAATAAAGTTATTATTTATTTCCTTATTTCATGATAAATGTTTATTATTCATGCTAGAATTGTATTAACCGAAACATAATACATGTGTGAATATATAGACAAACAGAGTGTCACTAGTATGCCTCTACTTGACTAGCTTGTTAATCAAAGATGGTTATGTTTCCTAACCATGGACAAAGAGTTGTTATTTGATTAATGGGATCACATCATTAGTTGAATGATCTGATTGACGACCCATTCCGTTAGCTTAGCACCCGATCATTTAGTATGTTGCTATTGCTTCCTTCATGACTTATACATGTTCCTATGACTATGAGATTATGCAACCCTTGCCACTGGAGGAACACTTTGTGTGCTACCAAACGTCACAACGTGAATCGGGTGATTATAAAGGTGCTCTAGGTGTCTCCAAAGGTACTTGTTGAGTTGGCGTGATTGAGATTAGGATTTGTCACTCCGAATGTCGGAGAGGTATCTCGGGCCCTCTCGGTAATGCAAATCACTTAAGCTTTGCAAGCATTGCAACTAATGAGTTAGTTATAGATGATGTATTACGGAACGAGTAAAGAGACTTGCCGTAACGAGATTGAACTAGGTATTGGATACCGACGATCGAATCTCGGGCTAGTAACATACCGATGACAAAGGGAACAACGTATGTTGTTATGCGTTCCACGACAAAGATCTTCAGAGAATATGAACCAATATGGGCATCAGTGTCCGCTATTGGTTATTGACCGATACATGTCTCGGTCATGTCTACATTGTTCTCGAACCGTAGGAACTGCACGCTTAAGGTTTCGATGATGCTTATATTATGAGTTTATGAGTTTTGATGTACGAAGGAGTTCGAGTCCCGGATGAGATCGGGACATGACGAGGAGTCTCAAATGGTCGAGACGTAAAGATCGATATATTGGACGACTATATTCGGAGTTGAAAGGTTCCGGGAGTGATTCGGTATTTTTCGAGTACCGAGAGTTACGGAATTCGTATTGGCCTCATTGGGCCATACGGGAAAGGAGAAAGGCCAAAGGGTGGCCGCACTCTCCCTTGGACTAGTCCGAATTGACTAGAGGGGGCCTCTTCCTTCCTCTTCCCTTTCCTTCTCTCCTACTCCTACTACATGGAAGGGTTCCTAGTTGACTAGGGGAACTTACTCCGGTGAGTAGGACTCCCCAAGCGCCATAGAGAGGGCCGCCCTCCCTCCTCCCTCCCTTTATATACGGGGCAGGGGAACCCAGACACACAAGTTGATCATTGAGATCGCTCAGCTGCAGCGTGCCCTCCACGATATTACACTGGTCATATTGTAGCGGTGCTTAGGCGAAGCCCCGCGACAGAGAACATCAAGATCGCTACCACGCCGTCAGGCCGACGGAACTCCCCGGAGCCTCTACCGATTGAGATCGAGGGTGCGCCATCGAGCGTACGCGTGTCAAGAACTCGAGGCTGAGTAACGGTGTTGGATCGGTTGGACCGGGAGGACGACGACTATTTCTACGCTATGCCAATGCTTCCGCTTGGCCTACGAGGGTACGACAACACTCTCCTCTCTGTATGCATCACCATGATCTTGCGTGCGCGAGGAAATTTTGAAATTACGCCCCCAATAGTGGCATCCAGCCTAGGTTTTATGGTTTGATGTTATATGCACGAGTAGAACACAAGTGAGTTGTGGGCGATATAAGTCATACTGCTTACCAGCATGTCATACTTTGGTCTGGCGGTATTGTTGGATGAAGGCCGACCGACATTGCACGCTTACGTGAGACAGTTTTACCGCTGCAGCTTAACAAGTGACTAGCGGGTGCCGCTCCAACTTTAGTTGAACTTATGCTACGCCCGTCCTTGCGGTTAAACAACACCAACTTGACAAACTATCGTTGTGGTTTTGATGCGAGGTAAGAATGGTTCTTGCTCAGCCCATAGCAGCTACGTAAAATTTGCAACAACAAAGTAGAGGACGTCTAACTTGTTTTTGCGGCATGTTGTGATGTGATATGGTCAAGACGTGATAAGATATAAGTTGTTGTATGAGATGATCATGTTTTGTTGAAGTTATCGAATCGCGTAAGCCCTATGGATGTCTCTTTGTTGCATAAGATGCAAGTGCCAAATAATTGTTTTACTTTATCGCTATAATGATAGCAATAGTTGCAAGAGCAATAGTTGGTGAGACAACCATGTGATGACACATTGATATAGATCAAGATGATGAAGATCATGGTGTCGCGGCCGATGACGATAGATCATGACAGTACTTTTGAGATGGAGATCAAAGGCGCAAGATGATCATGGCCATATCATGTCACATATTTTGATTGCATATGATGTTTATCTATTATACATCTTATTCTTGCTTTGATTGGCGGTAGCATTTAAGATGATCTCTCACTAATTATCAAGAAGTGTTTCCCCAGTATGCCCCGCTACAAAGTTCGTCGTGCCCACACCACGTGATGATCGGGTGTGATAAGCTCTACGTCCATCTACAAGGTGCAAGCCAGTTTGCACACGCAGAATACTCAAAGTTAAACTTTGACGAGCCTAGCATATGGATATGGCCTCGAACACGGAGACCGAAAGGTCGAGCGTGAATCATAGTAGATATGATCAACATAAGATGTTCACTATTGAAAACTACTCCATCTCACGTGATGATCGGTTATGGTCAATGTCAAGTCAGCAGGTAGAAATCAAGAAGGAACATCAAGGTTGATGGTCAATAAAACCATTAAGTTCAAGAAGGGCAAGGGCAAGAATAACTTCAAGAAAGACGGAAGGATGTTGCCGCTACCGTAGGCTAGGCGGAAGAAGTCAAAGAATGGACCCAAGCTCGAGATCGAGTGCTTTATTGCAAAGGAAGGGTCATCGAAGAACTGCCCCAAATACTTAGCGGACAAGAAGGCCGCAACACCAAAGGTATATTTTATATACATGTAATTGATGTGTACCTTACCAAAGATTGTGTAACTCCCGGGTATTTGATACCGTGCTGTTCATATTTGTAACTCACAGCAGAGCTGCGAATAAGCGGAGACTAGCGGCGACGAGGTGACGATGCGTGTCGGGAATGGTTCCAAGGTCGATGTGATCGCCGCCGCACGCTACTCTACATTTACCACGGGTTAGTTTTAAACCTTAATAATTGTTATTTGGTGCCAAGTTTGAGCATGAACATTGTATCAGATCTCGCTGATACGAGATGGCTACTCATTTAAATCCGAGAATAATGGTTGTTCTATTTATATGAGAGATATGTTTTATGGTCATGCCCGATGGTCAATGGTTTATTCTAATGAATATCGAGCGTAATATTACACATATTCATAGTGTGAATAAAAGAGGTAAAGTTGATAACGATAGTCCCACATACTGTGGCATCGCCGCCTTTGGTCACATTGGTGTCAAGCGCATCAAGAAGCTCCATATGATGGACTTTAGAGTCTCTCGATTATGAATCATTTGGACATGACCATGCCTTATGGGAAAATGACCAAGACTCCATTCTAACAATGGAGCGAGCAACCAACTTATTGGAAATCATACATACCGATAAAAGCGGTTGAGCGTTGAGGCTCAAGTGAGGATATCGTTATGTTCTCACTCTCACTGATGACTTGAGTAGATATGGGTATGTCTACTTAATGAAACACAAGTCCGAGACCTTGAAAAGTTCAAGGAATTTCGAATGAGGTAGAGAATCAACGGACCGAAAGATAAAGTTCCTACAATCGATCGTGGAGGAGAATATTTAAGTCACTAATTTGGTACACACTTAAGGAAATGTGGAATCGTTTCACAACTCACGCCGCTCGAACACCTCAACGTAATGGTGTGTCCAAACGTCAGAATCGCACTCTATTGGATATGGTGCGGTCTATGATGTCTCACCGATTTACCGCTATCATTTTGGGGATACGCCTAGAGACTACATTCACTTTAAATAGGGCACCGCCTAAACCGCTGAGACGACCGTATGAATTATGGTTTGGGAAGAAACCTAAGCTATCGCTTAAAGTTTGGGATGCGATGCTTATGTCAAGAAACTTCAACCTCAAAAGCTCGAACCCAAGTCGGAAAAATGCCTTCATAGGATACCCTAAGGAAACCATTGGGTATACTTTCTACTTAAGATCCGAGGGCAAGATCTTTGTTGAAGAACGGATCCTTTCTCGAAAAGGAGTTTTCTCGAAAGAAGTAAGTGGGAGGAAAGTAGAGCTTGACGAGTACTACCTCTTGAACAAGAAAGTAGTGCAGCTCATGAAAATGTTCCTATAATGCCTACACCAACCGGAGAGGAAAATAATGATGATGATCAAGGTACTTCGAACAAGTTGCTATGAACTTCAGTAGTCCACTAGGACACGCCCGCACTGAGTGGCACGACAACCCTGTCCCGGAAATCATGTTGTTAGACAACGGTGAACCTTCGAACTATGAAGAAGCAATGGCGGGCCCAGATTCCAACAAATGGCTTGAAGCCATGAAATCCAAGATAGAATCCATGTATGAAAACAAAGTATGGACTTTGATGATTTGCCCGATGATCGGCGAGCGATAGAAAAACAAATGGATCTTCAAGAAGAAGACGGACGCTGGATGGTAATGTTACCATCTATAGCTCGACTTGTCGCTAAGGGTTATCGAAGTTCAAGGGTTGACTACGATGAGACATTCTCTCGTCAGAAGGCTGAAGTCCGTCCAATGATGTTAGCAATTGCCGCATACTATGATTATGAGATATGGCGGACGCTAAAACGGCATTCCTAACGGACATCTTAAGGAAGAATCAGATATGATGCAGCCGGAAGGTTTTGTCGATCCTAATAATGCTAACAAAGTATGCAAGCTCCAACCATTTATGGATGGTGCAAGCATCTCGAGTTAGAACATTCGCTTGATGAGATGATCAAAGCGTTTAGTTTATGCGACTTATGGAGAAGCCTCGTTACATAAGAAAGTGGGAGCTCGTAGCATTTCTCATATTATATGTAGATGACATACTCTTTATGGGAAATGATATAGAACTTTGGACAACATTAAGGCCTACTTGAATAAGTGTTTTTCAATGAAGGACCTTGGAGAAGCTGTTATATATTAGGCATCAAGATCTATAGAGATAGATCGAGACCTCATAGGTCTTTCACAAAGCACATACCTTGATAAGATTTTGAAGAAGTTCAAAATGGATCAGGCAAGAAGGGTTCTTGCCTGTATTGCAAGTGTGAGATTGAGCTCGCTCAATGCCCCACCACGGCAAAAGATAAAGAAGAGATGAGTGTCATCCCTATGCTTCAGCCATAGGATCTATTATGTATGCCATGCTGTGTACTGCACTGATGTAAACCCTTGCCGTAAGTTTGGTAGGAAGGTACCAAAGTAATCCCGGCAAGGAACACCGGACAGCGGTCAAGAATATCCTCAAGTACCAAAAGGACAAAGGACATGTTTCGCTTATGGAGGTGACGAAGAGCTCATTAAAGGGTTATGTCGACGCTTAGCTCTACGTGATCCGATGAATCTAAGTCACAAACCGGATATGTATATGTTGAATGGTGGAGCAAGGAGCTGGTGAAGCCGCAGTGGCGCGCCGTGGCGGGATCTACATGTGAAGCGGAGTACATGGCAGCCTCTGAGGCAGCAGATGAAGCAATTTGGGTGAAGGAGTTCATCACCGACCTAGGAGTCATACCCAATGCGCGGGCCGATCAAACTCTTCAGGACAACACCGAGCTATTGCCTTTGCCAAGGAGCCTGTGTTTCACAAGAAGACCAGCACATCAGTTGCCGCCTCAACTCCATCCGTGAAAATGTTCAAGATGGAGACATAGATATTTGCAAAGTACATACGGATCTCAATGTCGCAGATCCGCTCTAAACCTCTCATGAAAGCAAAACATGATCAACACCGTAACTCTATGGGTGTTCGATTCATCACAATGTAACTAGATTATTGACTCTAGTGCAAGTGGGAGACTGTTGGAAATATGCCTAGAGGCAATAATAAAAGGATTATTATTATATTTCTTGTTCGTGATAATTATCTTTATTCATGCTATAACCGTATTATCCGAAATCATAATACACGAATACATAGACCATAATATGTCCCTAGTAAGCCTCTAGTTGACTAGCTCGTTGATCAATGATAGTCATGGTTTCCGACTATGGACATCGATGTCGTTGATAACGGGATCACATCATTAGGAGAATGATGTGATGGACAAGGCCCAATCCTAAGCATAGCACAAGATCGTAGTTCGTTTGCTAGAGCTTTTCCAATGTCAAGTATCTTTTCCTTAGACCATGAGATCGTAACTCCCGGATACCGTGAGTGCTTTGGTGTACCAAACGTCACAACGAATCGGGTGACTATAAAGGTGCACTAGGTATCTCCCAAAGTGTCTCGCTGGGTTGACACGATCGAGATCGATTTGTCACTCCGTATGACGGAGAGGTATCTCCGGCCCACTCGGTAATGCATCATCATAATGAGCTCAAAGTGACCAAGTGTTTGGTCACGGATCATGCATTACGGTATGAGTAAAGTGACTTGCGGGTAACGAGACCGAACGAGGTATTGGGATACCGATCGAAGTCTCGGCAATTAACGCATCGATTGACAAAGGGAATTGTATACGGGTTGATCGAATCTTTGACATCGTGGTTTATCCGATGAAATCATCGTGGAACATGTGGGAGCCAACATGGGTATCCAGATCCCGCTGGTTATTGGCCGGAGAGCTGTCTCGGTCATGTTCAAGATGATTCCGAACCCGTAGGGTCTACACACTTAAGGTTCGTGACGCTTAGGGTTATTAGGAAGACTTGTATGTGATTACCGAATGTTGTTCTGAGTCCCATGAGATCCTCGGACGTCACGAGGAGTTCCGGAATGGTCTAGAGGTGAAGATTTATATATGGAAGTTGTCATGCGGACCGGAAAGTTTTGGGGCATATCGTATTGTACCGACCACCAAGAGGTTCCGGGTCCACCGGAGGCCACCTCCTGAGGGCCTCATGGGCCGCAAGGGGAACCAGCCCGGAGGGCTGGGCGCCGCCTCTTGGGCCCATGCGCCTAGGGTGGGGGAACCCTAGGCCGCCCCTTTGCTTGGGGCAAGCCCTCCCGGCCCGCTTGCCCTTCCCTATAAATAGAGGGTGAGGGAGGGCTGCTGATAACCAGGCGCAACCTCCCCTTCCCAACACCTCTCCTCCGCTCACGGGCTTGGCGGCCTCGTTGAGTATCACGCTTCCACCACCACCACGCCGTCAGGCTGCTGCTGAGCTATCTTCTCAACTCTCCTTCCCCTTGCTGGATCAAGACGGAGGAGACGCCGTCTGCTCCGTGACATGTGTCAACGCGGAGGTGTCCTGCTCGCACTTGGTCATCGGTGATTTGAATCACGCTAGTACGACTCCATCATCACCGCTCTTCTTGAACGCTTCCGCACGCAATCTGTGGTATGTAGATGCAATCTCTCCCATGACTCGTTGCTTAGATGAACTCATAGATGGATCTTGGTGAAACCAGAGGAAATTTTTAATTTTCTACAACGCTCCTCAATGCATATAACAAGTAATAACAGCCCATAATGCAATAAATATCAATATAAAAGCATGATGCAAAATGGACGACATGACATAGGTCACTATTTCCAAACACATAAGGGCCCAAGACAAGGAGATCCGATGTCACCTATTCTGCTCAACATTGGTCGCGTGACGATTCTAATAGGGAGGGCCAAGGATGCTAGTCAAGTAGGTAGTCTGCCTCATCTAGTTGATGGAGGTGTTTCCCTATAATACCGATGATACTATCATTTTATGGAGCATGACTTGGCAAAAGCAGAAACGTGAAGTTGGTGTTATGCTTATTTGAACAATTGATCGGACTAAAGATTAATTTCCGCAATTGTTCTGTTTTGGAAGAGCCAATGAAGAACAAGAGGCATATAAGCAATTGTTCGATGTGAGTTGGGGCTTTACCTTTCACATATTTGGGTATACCAATTCACCATCAAAAGATAACAAACAGAGAATGGAAGTGCATTGAGGATCTTTTGAGAAGAAACTAGTTGCCGGAAGGGCAAATTGATGTCATATGGAGGCTGTTTAGTTCTCATTAATTCTTGGTTCACAAGCATGCCCATGTTTCTTCCTGGTTTTTCGAGGTACCAGTTGGAGTTCGTAAAAGACTTGATTTCTATTGGTCCCATTTCTTTCCGCAAAGTGATGACCTGAAGAGGAAGTATGGACTCGCTAAATGGGACATTGTTTACCTAATCAAGGACCAAGGGGGTCTAGGTATCGAAAATCTTGAGGTGAAGAACAAATGTCTTCTCAGCAAATGGCTGATATGCTATCCGTGAGACTGGGCTACATGGGCACAGATTGTGCGTAATAAGTACCTTCATTCCAAATCTTTATCCTGTGAAAGTGAGGCGATGGATTTGCTCGGAAAGGACTGATGAGAGTTAAATCAACATTTTTAATCGGATAAAGTTTGTTATCGTAATGGTACTTCTACAGACTCGAGGATACATGGCTAGGGACACGCCTCGCTTCAATATTCTTCTCTATATAGCATTGTTCAACGAGAGACACAACTGTTGAGACAGATATCAAGACACGCTCTCAATATTCACTTCAGAGAGCGCCATTGAAACCGGAAGCTTGGCTCCATCTTGTGAGAAGATTGATGGATGTCCAACTAACTCAAATTCGATCAGTTGTGTTGGAAGTCGACTAGGAATGGAGAGTTCACGGTCAAATCCATGTATTTGGATATTATTAATTCTAGCTCTATCCTACTTCAAAACATGTTTGGAATGTCAAAGTACCCTTGAGAGTTAAAGTATTTATGTGGTTTGTACACAAACAAGTAATTTTAACTAAGGATAACTTGATAAAGCGTAACTGGATTGGATCCGCCAGATGTAGCTTTTGTGATCGGGATGAATCCATCGACACCTCTTTCTTGATTGCCCTTTGGCAAAATTCTTTGGCGACAGTTCACATAGCCTTTAATATTACTCCAAATAATATCAACACGTTATTTGGGACGTGGCTAGATGGGATTGAGCCCTAAACAGTTAAACACATTCGTAGGAGTATGTGCTTTATTATGGGCTATCTCGAATTGCAGAAATGATTGGTCTTAACACAACAACAAATACTAATTTTTGCATGTTATCTTTCGAGCCACGGCGTTGAACCGTGTGTGGTCGCTACTCACCGATGGAGGCCGGGAGCGCTTGGTTATTGGATCTATCCGATGGGAGATGGTATCGGGTTTTCAACCGGTTTGATGGTGGTCATGTAATAGGATAGGCAATTAGTTTTCCTATCTTTATCTTGCTAGCGGTTGTGGCTTTATTCTTGTTCTTTAGCTCTTTGTGAGCAGTTTTTGTTCTTCTTTGTTTGAGACTTTGAGACTCGTCGAACTATTTTGTTTGGTAATAAAGGTGGCGTATGCATCGCTTCGATGCAGAGGCCGATATATCTTCTTAAAAAAAAACTGAGTGCTTCTGCCAAGTTTTAGTTGAGTGCTTGATAAAATTCCTGCTCTTCTTGCTTGCTATTCTCCAATATAATGCTTGCAATCCTGCTATGCCCATCTGACCTGTTTGCTGTCAAGTATTAGTGCCCTAATTGGACTGTTGCTGCAGTGGTGAGTTATCAAACTGTTTCTTCTCCAGCCCTGCATAATGCTCTGGATTGCTGTGTTTCCAAATAGTTTCTTTCTCCAGCCTGAGTTGTGTTCTGTACTGCCGGGTCCAGAGAGTTCCATTTACCTGACCTCGCTTCTTATGTTTTTATTATTATTTCCGAACCACATGAAGTTACAAATGATATAGACTGAATGATATACGCAGACTGAATGCTATACGTGTACATTTCTAAAGTCTACCTAGATGAAGAGCCCATGTGGCCTTTTTAACACCATGATTTTGTTAGAGAAGCGAGAATACCCAGCTCAAAGTTTGCTCGATGAACAATGGTGCCATTGCCATTGTCTTCTAGAAAAACATATGGCTATGTAGCAACGGCCATCACCGCCGGAGCTTAGGGACGCCCATCCGCTCTTGTGAAGGAGTTTGCAAGACTCGATCCCTCATATATGATTCATTGCAGTAGTAGAATAACTTGATGCTTCTCAAGCCCATGCAACTCATTCAGATAAGATGTGATCGCTACTCTAACTATGTGGATGATCTTCATTCATCATAACTATGAACATGACTAAGAGACTTGTAATGGAACTATATATATCCCTTGGAAATTGCTGATGTGAAGCTTGGTAGCTCACTGCAATGCATTTATCGCCTTGTGCACACATTTATCTTCACTTTCAGCACATGCACCACCTCTATTCTAGTCAGTTTGATTTGCTATCTTCGCCTTTTATGGCAGAATCTTATCTGTACGGTGTCATATGCTCATATATCTTTGATATGATTGCACCATACACATATGAATCATGGATATTACATCTACGGGACATATGAATACTAGCGTGACATCATACATGTCTCATGTTGTCTTTACTGTGTCATATGCTAACATGCCTTTGTTATGATTGTACCATACACATGTCAACCATGGATATTGCATTTACGGGCACATGATTAGTAGCCCGACATCGACAAGTATTATGGTGGTAAAGCCATTCACGTCCTAGTTTGAATTTGGATACCTTTCTTATTACCAGGAAGGCTGCATACTTTGATTCCTCATATTTATCATTGTTGGTGCTCAAAACCATTAATAGGACAGTTGCAATGAATTTTAGAACTGACCTCAAATATTACATATGGATTAGAAATTGTGCAAGATGTACACAAGATCATCCCTCAACTTACATTGGATTTCCCTTTGGAAATAATAGAATGAATGTAATGCAATACTTGTTGTACAACCATGTGACGTTGACATATATATGGGGAGTCAACTAATTGCCCTAGCCCATTAGTTCACACCAAAATATTCATCTACCTTGTATTGCCTCGAGATGAATGTAATTAGAGAGAATTCTTATTTAACACGGTCTTAAAATTTATTGCCTTATTTGACACTGATTTTTTTCCATTCCTTATATAACACCGGATCTAAATTTTATGCCCTTTATAACACTTTCAACCATTTTAAGCCTTTAACGGTGTCAAATGACACCTGAAAAGACCTATTTGCCCTTCATGTGACATGTGACCCCAAAATTACGTGTATGTATCTATCCAGCCGACTGCTTTGCTAGGTGTGTGAGCCAATTCAAAGAAAATCGATCGACATTTGTTGGTCGTGCTGCACCTATGAACCGCCCACCCATTACTTGTGGTGTCCATGTCTAAATAGAGACTTAGATTTATTTTTAGAGCTCCCACCGGACAGAAATTTGTAGCTTAGACCGCCACCGCATGTCGGACATGTGCTACATCTTCACTTTCAGTTCACCGGCATGTCCGCATCTTCGCGATGCCTCATGAAGTCACTTAGTGCATGTACGACGTCACTCATGCCTTTATCACTGTTGGAGCAACGCCCATGAGCAGTAAATAAATATATGTACACAAAGCTAGCTAAAGAAGGAGCTTGATCGACACACACAACTAGTACTGCCTCCGTTCCTAAATATAAGTCTTTGTAGAGATTTTAAACCATGTAATGTATATAGATGCATTTAAGTTTAGATTCATTTATTTTACTGTATGGTCCATCTAGTGGAATCTCTACAAAGACTTAAATTTAAGGAGGAGTAGTATATAATGATTGTCCGTAGACTTGCGGACGTGAACATGGCATGGGCTAGCTCTAGCTGTGCACTGCCAACAAACTTGCGTACGTGAACATGGTCTGATCACCATTTGTTTCAGCAGCTCGCGCGCGCCACATGAGAAATTTTATCTATTTTTGGCTCATGACAACAGGCCCATAGCTGATGTGGCGGCTGTGGCATTCGACGTGTATTGCAGGACCAACAAATCAAGTTTGAGGACCATATTGACACGGTATTTGCAAGTTTCGGGATCGTCTTGAGCCAGTTCATTAGTTTGAGGACAGAACAACGTCAACAGCGTTAGAGACCAAAGATGCATTTTACTTGAAAATTTGGTCACATACCCATGAGAGGCAAATAGGTCATTTCATACATCATTTAACACCGCTAAGGCTTAAAATGGACGAAAGTGTCATAAAGGGCATAAAATTTAGATAGGGTGTTAAATAAGGAAGAAAAGTTTTCAGTGTCAAATAGGAAAATAAAATTTAAAGTAGTGTTATATAAGGAATTTTCTCATGTAATTAATACAAGTGGGTACCAAACATTATTATTTGAGGTGGGCCGCTAATATTTTGGCCCGAACTTTGTGAGGTGGGAAAAATCTCAAACATTGTTTCAGTTGGGTGGAGATATACTCGTCATTTGCCCTAACATGATTGAAGGCATGTTGGACGCCGATAACCTGCCACACGCAGACATCTAGTGGGTTGTGCCGCACGCCCCGTGTGGCATGAGCGACCCCGCCGCACGACGGTGTCCGGCGCAGCAGCCACAGCCCGACGTCTGGTGGCACAATCGCCCACATGTCCGGGCGATCGACCGTGATTGCCCGTACGACCTAACGCTACCGTCCCGCCTGCCTTCCAACCCCATTCCACTCTGCCGCTGCCTCCTACCTCTCGATCCCTACCTCCATCGTTTTCCTTCTCGTTGTTATGACAACCAGAAAGCAGATCCTTAGCGCCCCATCCCCACACTTCATCATACCCACCCCCTAACTCGCCATGACGCATTTAGCTAATGTCGATCTCCGATCTCCTTCTCGCTTCTTCGCGAAAATTGAAATTACGCATTGCCCACGAAGATGGCGACTAGATCCACGTTGTCATGACAAACACAACACGGATTGTGTGTATTCACATTTGCCCACCAACGCCGCATTCTGCCATATTCTATCCTAGAGTTGAGCTAAGCTTCGGGTTGCTGGAAAGTAGTAGCTGCGAGAATGATGCGAGGAATCACTAAAATTGGGGAAGAAAGGAGGAATTTGGGTGGTATAGGGAGGGAGGAAAATAATTACAATTGTTTTCGATGTTAGTTGGCACCTATCTTTGCCGTCACCACAATATTGTGTTGTTACTTGCCATCATATTATGTTGGCGCTGCCATCGGTTCAAAATGATAGTTGGCATCCAGATTTTAGAAAAGAGAATGAATGTGCATGTCCTACTTGCTATGATGTGTTGGTTGTCTATGCAAGAAATGTGATAAGATTGTCGTGTTTGTGTATGTGCAAACAATAAGAATGCTTTAAGGATATTGATGCTGCTTGTTCATGCAATGACCGAAACACAAGGAGAAAAAAAAGGAAAAATGAATCATGAAGACGCATCGATCCTTGGTTTTCAAAGGCCGAAACGCCTTGGGATGCAACAGTACAATCAACTCATTTCAGGCCGCTACGCCACTATTAGAGAAGACGCGAGCATCGGTACGATGCATGATAAAAAAGAGACAATTGCCATATTTGTGACGAGGAAGATGGCATTGTACTTATGTCCTACAATGTCATTTTTTGGTTCTTATGACCCAACACACACAGGGGATACCATGGCAAGTTCAGCATGTAGGCTTAACGCCGAGTGATGTACGGCCATCAACTTCAAGTAGCCAATGTGGCAAATCAAGGTAACGCATAAAAAAGAAACATACTGGTGTGGCATGAAATTAACCTTGCAATGATGGCAAAGACTTACGAAGTTATATGGAAAATGCGGACCTTCATGTAGCACGTGGCAACAGCGGCAACCATGTACCGCCATCAACATCGTATACTGTGAGTCGATGAAGTGAATTTGTGATGTGAATCAGAGAAGGAACATAGGTGACATTGGGGTTTTCGGTGATTTGACAAAACACATGCTCTGGATAGCAAAGGCGTTCGACAGCTGCAGCTGTTATGATCGACAACGCATTTGCTATGCCGGATAAATGCGCATATGCTCGTTGCCAATGCTGATAGCTTGCGGAAGCAAGCAATGCTCGGACAATCAGCTGCCATGCCTGACAACTGCAGCTTATGGCAAATCAATTGTAGTTTCCATGTCTAATCAAATGTGATTGCATGTGTCAAACAACGAGGATAACAAGTGTGAACAAAATCTGTGTGGCATGGTTGAACCACTACATGTGCCATGTTGTACAAACTACGCTTTCATGCATTGACCAATCAAGCAATGATCACATGTTGTTATAGGAACCACATCAAGAAACATCTCATGGCAAGCTTCACATTGCAGGCCAACGCTATTAAGATAGAACACAACAAATTGAAATGACAAACCAGATGCGATTAGTACATGTGACACAAGAAGGTAAAAAATGTGAACCAGAAACAAGAGTATTTATTTTTGTGGAAAAGCATGGGGAGGGGACTTGTCACGGTGGTGGCGGAAAGACAACAAAATGCTACCAACTCGGACGGCTGCAAATAGTCATCTATTGTCTTTAGGATTTGTCAATTGTTGTGGCGTGTGCAACATTCGTGGTTGATTCCATTTGCCTAGTGAGCTCGCGTACTAGTATCCAAGTTTTTATACTAAAGATGTTGGTTGCCATACCTGGCAAAAGAACTGCCATGTTTGTTGACTGTAGCTGCCATGAATGAAAAATCAGCAGCTTGCTATGATGGTCACATGCAATGCCCGATTTGTCAGTATGAATGATGTCAAGACAAATCGATGCGCTATATTCCGCTACATAAACCTGCCATTGAAGCAATGCTTACACACACCTATTTTTTTGCGGGGCTTCAACTACAATCAACAACGGCGAGGGACATCTATCAGGAACTCTCGACGAAAAGAAGCATTCCACCAGCCTACCAACAATTCCCACAAACAATGCAAGAATCAATAGGAATGGCAATTATTCCAGCAATGCCGATGCACACCTTTGCACACCAAAGCAACACTTGCAGATGAAACAGCCACCATAATCTAAGTGAATGATGAACGATGACGGGATGATGATGATGGGCAATCGAAATCATGATACCTCAGCCACCATATGTTGGGAAGAGATTTGATTCATTTGAAGATGCCGAACTCTACCAGGGATATGCAATGTTTGTGAATAATCAATACCATAAGAAAATAAAAAAACTAACGAGTACAAGAGGTGAGATGATGTGCTACAAGGCACGAAGGAACAAGAAGGGTAAAGGTGTTACGCTTGTCATGCCGAACGAAAGAGAGGTATCATTGTCAAGATGGAATGCCCTGTCCGTGTAAGCTAAACATAGATGGAGCATGGTGGTGGTCATGAATATTTCGACGAAAGCGAACTTAAAATTTCGAGCGCCCACAGAGGATTTCGAGAAGAAATTCATAAAATCGCATGATTGTAACGTCGGTCCAACAAGAATGGTCCAACATCGTCCCTCATCCACAGCGGACATGGTAGACTAAGTAGCATGCCCACATACCAGAGACGCCACAAATCTAAAGGCAAAGTATCAGAGAGAGAGCAAAGTTGGCTGACATAGAAGACACGATAGCCTACTTCGGCGAGAAAGCAAAAACAGATCCGATTTCTTCTACGTGATAAGGTTGGACGATGAGGACCGGCGAAACATGTATTGGTGGATGCAATAAGAGCCTACAAAATTTTCGAGATTGCATTTTGTTCGACACATATCTTACTAATATGTACAAGATGCCCCATACCCATTCAGAGGAATAAATAACCACAATCCGTCATTGCGCTCGCTGCGTGCCTCGCTTGGAATGAAGATGATGGGTACACTTGGCTGTTCAAAACCTTCTTGGAGTGTGGACTTGCTCAATGAACATAACAACAAACCAGGATTTTAGCATGTGCGCATAAATGAGGTCTTTCCGCTCGCAGCGCAATAAAAATCGAGGTGCATATTAAGAAGGCTAAGAGGAGCTAGGACCATTCTTGTCGACCGCTTCCAGAGCTGCACACAGGCATTCGAAGTTGGCGTGGACCACAACTTGACGATGGAGGAGTTTGAATGAGCTGGACAGCTATGATTGAAACATACCAAGTCCAAGACAACGAGACACTTACTAGCTGCGGGAAGCGAATGTACCTGGTGCCGACCTACTTGTAAAGGTTTCTTCCCATTTCTGCATTACACAACGCAGCGAGGGTTCAATGTTGTTTTGAAATGGTACGTGAGCCCGGCAACTCATTGCTGCAGTTTGCCAAGCAATACACAACTTTAAAATGTAAAATAATGATCTCGAGCTACGTTAAGAAGCAAACACCAAGCCATGCCCTAAATTGCTAACATATTTGCCAATGGAGAGGCAAGATGAGCAAGATATATCTGAAGGAAATATGCCCTAGAGGCAATAATAAAGTTATTATTTATTTCCTTATTTCATGATAAATGTTTATTATTCATGCTAGAATTGTATTAACCGAAACATAATACATGTGTGAATATATAGACAAACAGAGTGTCACTAGTATGCCTCTACTTGACTAGCTTGTTAATCAAAGATGGTTATGTTTCCTAACCATGGACAAAGAGTTGTTATTTGATTAATGGGATCACATCATTAGTTGAATGATCTGATTGACGACCCATTCCGTTAGCTTAGCACCCGATCATTTAGTATGTTGCTATTGCTTCCTTCATGACTTATACATGTTCCTATGACTATGAGATTATGCAACCCTTGCCACTGGAGGAACACTTTGTGTGCTACCAAACGTCACAACGTGAATCGGGTGATTATAAAGGTGCTCTAGGTGTCTCCAAAGGTACTTGTTGAGTTGGCGTGATTGAGATTAGGATTTGTCACTCCGAATGTCGGAGAGGTATCTCGGGCCCTCTCGGTAATGCAAATCACTTAAGCTTTGCAAGCATTGCAACTAATGAGTTAGTTATAGATGATGTATTACGGAACGAGTAAAGAGACTTGCCGTAACGAGATTGAACTAGGTATTGGATACCGACGATCGAATCTCGGGCTAGTAACATACCGATGACAAAGGGAACAACGTATGTTGTTATGCGTTCCACGACAAAGATCTTCAGAGAATATGAACCAATATGGGCATCAGTGTCCGCTATTGGTTATTGACCGATACATGTCTCGGTCATGTCTACATTGTTCTCGAACCGTAGGAACTGCACGCTTAAGGTTTCGATGATGCTTATATTATGAGTTTATGAGTTTTGATGTACGAAGGAGTTCGAGTCCCGGATGAGATCGGGACATGACGAGGAGTCTCAAATGGTCGAGACGTAAAGATCGATATATTGGACGACTATATTCGGAGTTGAAAGGTTCCGGGAGTGATTCGGTATTTTTCGAGTACCGAGAGTTACGGAATTCGTATTGGCCTCATTGGGCCATACGGGAAAGGAGAAAGGCCAAAGGGTGGCCGCACTCTCCCTTGGACTAGTCCGAATTGACTAGAGGGGGCCTCTTCCTTCCTCTTCCCTTTCCTTCTCTCCTACTCCTACTACATGGAAGGGTTCCTAGTTGACTAGGGGAACTTACTCCGGTGAGTAGGACTCCCCAAGCGCCATAGAGAGGGCCGCCCTCCCTCCTCCCTCCCTTTATATACGGGGCAGGGGAACCCAGACACACAAGTTGATCATTGAGATCGCTCAGCTGCAGCGTGCCCTCCACGATATTACACTGGTCATATTGTAGCGGTGCTTAGGCGAAGCCCCGCGACAGAGAACATCAAGATCGCTACCACGCCGTCAGGCCGACGGAACTCCCCGGAGCCTCTACCGATTGAGATCGAGGGTGCGCCATCGAGCGTACGCGTGTCAAGAACTCGAGGCTGAGTAACGGTGTTGGATCGGTTGGACCGGGAGGACGACGACTATTTCTACGCTATGCCAATGCTTCCGCTTGGCCTACGAGGGTACGACAACACTCTCCTCTCTGTATGCATCACCATGATCTTGCGTGCGCGAGGAAATTTTGAAATTACGCCCCCAATAGTGGCATCCAGCCTAGGTTTTATGGTTTGATGTTATATGCACGAGTAGAACACAAGTGAGTTGTGGGCGATATAAGTCATACTGCTTACCAGCATGTCATACTTTGGTCTGGCGGTATTGTTGGATGAAGGCCGACCGACATTGCACGCTTACGTGAGACAGTTTTACCGCTGCAGCTTAACAAGTGACTAGCGGGTGCCGCTCCAACTTTAGTTGAACTTATGCTACGCCCGTCCTTGCGGTTAAACAACACCAACTTGACAAACTATCGTTGTGGTTTTGATGCGAGGTAAGAATGGTTCTTGCTCAGCCCATAGCAGCTACGTAAAATTTGCAACAACAAAGTAGAGGACGTCTAACTTGTTTTTGCGGCATGTTGTGATGTGATATGGTCAAGACGTGATAAGATATAAGTTGTTGTATGAGATGATCATGTTTTGTTGAAGTTATCGAATCGCGTAAGCCCTATGGATGTCTCTTTGTTGCATAAGATGCAAGTGCCAAATAATTGTTTTACTTTATCGCTATAATGATAGCAATAGTTGCAAGAGCAATAGTTGGTGAGACAACCATGTGATGACACATTGATATAGATCAAGATGATGAAGATCATGGTGTCGCGGCCGATGACGATAGATCATGACAGTACTTTGGAGATGGAGATCAAAGGCGCAAGATGATCATGGCCATATCATGTCACATATTTTGATTGCATATGATGTTTATCTATTATACATCTTATTCTTGCTTTGATTGGCGGTAGCATTTAAGATGATCTCTCACTAATTATCAAGAAGTGTTCTCCCGAGTATGCCCTGCTACAAAGTTCGTCGTGCCTGCACACCACGTGATGATCGGGTGTGATAAGCTCTACGTCCATCTACAACGGGTGCAAGCCAGTTTTGCACACGAGAATACTCAAAGTTAAACTTGACGAGCCTAGCATATGCAGATATGGCCTCGAACACGGAGACCGAAGGTCGAGCGTGAATCATATAGTAGATATGATCAACATAAGATGTTCACTATTGAAAACTACTCCATCTCACGTGATGATCGGTTATGGTTTAGTTGATTTGGGTCACGTGATCACTTAAATGACTAGAGAGATGTCTGCTAAGTGGGAGTTCTTAAGTAATATGATTAATTGAACTTAAATTTATCATGAACTTAGTCCCGTAGTATTTTGCAAATTTTGTTGTAGATCAATAGCTCTGGTTGTTGCTTTCATATGTTTATTTTGATATGTTCCTAGAGAAAACTGTGTTGAAAGATGTTAGTAGCAATGATGCGGATTGGATCCGTGATCCGAGGTTTATCCTCATTGCGCACGTAAGAATTATGTCCTTAATGCACCGCTAGGTGATCGACCTATTGCAGGAGCAGTATGCGACGTTATGAACGCTTGGCTAGCTCAATATGATGACTACTTGATAGTTTTGTGCACCATGCTTTATGGCTTAGAATCGACTTCAAAGATGTTTTGAACATCATGGACCATATGAGATGTTCCAAATTGAAGTTAATATTTCAAGCAAATACCCGAGTTGTGAGATATGAAGTCTCCAACAAGTTCTATAGCTAAAAGATGGAGGAGAATCGCTCAACTAGTGAGCATGTGCTCGATTGTCCGGGTACTACAATCGCTGAATCAAGTGGAAGTTAATATTCCGTATAAGATAGTGATTGATGAATTTTCTAGTCACCATCACCAAGTTAGTAGAACTTGTGATGAACTATAGTATGCAAGGGATGATGAAAATGATTCCCAGTTTTTCATGATGATGAAATCGATGAAGGTAGAAATCAAGAAAGAACATCAAGTGTTGATGGTTAACAAGATCACTAGTTTCAAGAAAAGGGCAAAGGGATAGAAGGGAACTTCAAGAAGAATGGCAAGCAAGTTGTTGTCAATGAAGAAGCCCAAGTCCGACCTAAGCCCGAGACTAAGTGCTTCACCGCAAAGGGACTGGTTATCGAAGTAGAACTACCCCAAGTATTTGGCGGATAAGAAGGATGGCAAAGTAAACAAAGGTATATTTGATATACATGTTATTGATGTGTACTTTACTAGTGTTTATAGCAACCCCAGTATTTGGTAACTGGTTCGCCATTAAGAGTAGTAACTCAAACGGAGTTGCGTAATAAATAAAACTAGTTAAGGGTGAAGTGACGATGTGTTGAAAGTAGTTTCAAGATTGATATGATCATCATCGCACACTCCCTATACTTTCGGGATTAGTGTTCAACCTAAATAAATGTTATTTGGTGTTTATGCTGAGCATGAATATGATTTGATCGTGTTTATTGCAATACGTTATTCATTTAAGTAAGAGAATAAACTGTTGTTCTGCTTACATGAATAAAACCTTATATGGTTACACACCCAATGAAAATGGTTCATTGATCTCGATCGAGTGATACACATATTCATAATATTGAAACCAAAAGATGCAAAGTTAATAATGATAGTGCAACTTATTTGTGGCACGCCGCTTAGGTCATATTGGTAAAGCGATGAAGAAACTCCATGCCGATGGGATTTTGGAATCACTTGATTATGAATCACTTGATGCTTGCGTAACCATGCCTCATGGGCAAGATGACTAAAACTCCGCTTCTCGAACAAAGGAGCGAGCAAGTGACTTATTGGAAATAATACATACCGATGTATGCGATCCGATGAGTGTTAAGACTCACAGGGTATCGTATTTTCCGACCTTCACAAATGATTTGAGCAGATATGGGTATATCTTCTTGATGAAATATAAGTATGAAATAGTTGAAAGGTTCAAAGAATTTCAGAGTGAAGTGGAAAAATCATCGTGACAAGAAAATAAGGTTTCTACGATCCGATCGAGACAAATATTTGAGTTACGAGTTTGATCTTCAATTAAAACAATGTGGAATAGTTTCACAAATTCATGCCACCCGAACACCACATCATAATGGTGTGTCCAATGTCATAACTGCATTTTATTGGATATAGTACAATCTATGATGTTTTACCGATTTACTAATGTCGCTTTTGGGATCATGCATTAGAGATGATGCATTCACGTTAAAAAGGGTACCATCTAAAGTCCGTTGAGATGACACAATATGAATCTGGGTTTAGCAAGAAACCCAAGTTGTCGCTTTCTTAAAGTTTGAGGTTGTGATGCTTATATGAAAAAGTTTCATTCCGACAAGCTCAAACCCAAATCGGAGAAATGTGTCTTCATAGGATAACCAAAGGAGACAGGGGTACACCTTCTATCACAGATCCAAGGCAAGACATTCGCTGTTAAGAATGGATCCTTTCTAGAGAAGGAGTTTCTCTCAAAGAAGTGAATGGGAGGAAAGTAGAACTTGATGAGGTAACAGATTAGCTCCCTTATTGGAAAGTAGTTCATCACGAAATTGGTTCCCGTGACACCTACACCAATTAGTGAGGAAGCTAATGATGATGATCATGTAAATTCGATCAAGTTACTACCAATCTCGAGGTAAACCAGAGTGAGATCCGCACTGAGTGGTACGGTAATCCTGTTCGGAAGTCATGTAACTAGACCATGATGAACCAAACTATGAGGAAGCGATGATGAGCCCAGATTCGCCAAATGGCTTGAGGCCATGAAATCTGAGATGAGATCCATGTATGAGAACAAAGTGTGGACTTTGGTGGAGTTGTCATGATCGGCAAGCCATAGAAAATAAATGGATCTTCAAGAGGAAGACGGACGCCGATAGTAGTGTTCTATCTACAAAGCTAGACTTGTCAAAAGGTTTTTGACAAAGTTCAAGATGTTGAATACAATGAGATTTTCTCACCGACGATGCTTAAAAGTCCGTCCAATCATGTTAGCAATTGCCGATTTTATGAAATCTGCAAATGGATAAACAAAACTGCATTCCTTAATGGAGTTATTAAAGAAGAGTTGTATGTGATGCAACCAAGAGGTTTTGTTGATCCTAAAGGTGTTAACAAAATGTGCATCTATGGACCTGCAAGCATCTCGAGTTGGAATATACGCTTGATAAGTTGATCAAAGATATAGTTTATACTGACTGCAAGGAAGCCTCGATTTACTAGAAAGTGAGGGAGCACTACAAAGATTTCGATAAGTATATGTGAATGACATATTGTAGATCGGAAATAATGTAGAATAT